>VXAZ01000780.1:615977-627229 GCA_013399875.1 Gymnorhina tibicen | reverse complement strand
GGAGCTGTCCCCGCGTGGGCGCGGACCCGCCGGGCCACGTGCCGCCCGCGCGTGAGCTCCGTGGCACCGGGAGGGCCCTGCCCTGCCCTGCCCTGCCCTCGGCCGGCCCAACCCTCCCCCGCGGCCCAGCCCGAGTCCGCGGGGGGAGGCCGAGGTGAATCCGCGCCCTCCCCGGTGGAGCTCCCCCACCCCGGGAACGGGCTCCGCGTCCCCCGGGAACATCCCCGGGGCCGGACCTCCTACCCCCCTCGCCTGCCAACCGCTCCGGCACCACGCTGGGAGACTCCAAGTTCACTCGCAAAAAAAAACAAGTTGGCATCCCCGCATATTTGCAAGGTCAAGGCACAGAAAGCCCTCTATAAGCCTAAAGCCTTGTTTTCAAGGGCCTATTCTTCGACGGAGTGATTATGAAAGCAGCTACATATTCTTAACAAGCCCCTTTTCACTCGGGCTTTCAGTTCCCCGCAGTGGAGAATGTGCATGTGTATTCTTGCATGGCAGCCCTTCCATACTGTTGGGATTGTTATCGGGCCGCCGTGAAAGGCCCGATTGTTTGGGGTTGCCGCGATTACATCACGGCCGCCCCCGGGGCCGCCCGCCGAGGTGTTTGATCAGGGCTCGCAGGTGGGAAGGAGCTCACGGGGCCCTTTCCCCCGGACCTGCCCTACCTGTTAAACCCTGCTCTGCCCCGCGCAGCCGCTCCTTCCCTCCGCTCCTTCCCTCCGCTCCTTCCCTCCGCTCCGGAGCCTCCCACGCCGGGAGAGCGGCAGGGACCGGCCCCGATGTCCGTGGGCACCTGCTGACCTCCCCCCCCCGGCGCTCCGGGTTCGGAAGGCAAACCCCCAAAGGAAGAGGGAGGATGTTATTCCCGCGGATTTTTCACGCCTCCCGACATTTCAAACCGTTCGGAAAAAAAAAAAAAAAGAGGGAAAAACGGGATGTGAACCTGCAGCGCCTCCTTGTCCGGAGGGCAGGCAGCAGCCCCAGAACCCAGAGGGACACAGAAATGCATGGAACAGGCGAGGGATGGAGCAGGAATCCCAATCCCGGGCAGGGAACGGAATGCCTTGGGTTGGAAGGGGAATTAAAGCTCATCCCATTCCCCCCCTGCCATGGGCAGGGACACCTCCCACTGTCCCAGGCTGCTCCAAGCCCCATCCAGCCCGGCCTAGGGCAATTCCAGGGATCCAGGGGCAGCCGCAGCTTCTCTGGGAATCCCATCCCAGGGCATCCCCACCTTCACAGGGAAGAATTTCCTCCCTGAGCAGCTCCACCGGGTCTCTGCCGGAGCCGAGCCCCTGGAACGCCGCCTGCCCCTCCTGGCACTCTCCCTTCCAGCACCGCTCCCCGGGAGCTGCTTCCATCCCTCTTCCCACCCTTCCCTCCCCGTTCCCAGCCCATCCCCGGCGCTGCGAGCTCCGTGTCCCACCTGCGGCCTGGCCCCGCGCCAGCCCCCGAAAACCTCGACACTCGCGGGGGAATTTCACCCTTAACTTGCCCCCGAGGCACGGGAGCTGGGTTCGGGGCTGGAAAACCTGCTCTCCCCTCCGAGATTTCGGAATCCTCGGAGCAGACTCAGCTTTTTCCCTGCGCGGTGCGGGGCCAGCGCGGGGCCCTCTCCGGCAAACCTCAGCTCCTCGCTCCCAGCCCGGATCCCAAAGGTCAGAAGCCTCCTCCAGCCCCAGGGGGATTCGGGTGCTGCCCCGGCCATCACCACGTCCCTCACCTGCTCCTCCACCATCCCCCTCCATGGAAAATCCATCCCCCGCCCGCCTTCATCCCTCACCTTCCCCCCAGGCACGGATTTTGGGGAGAAAGCCGTCCCAGGGACACGGAACCACGGAGCTGTTTTAAGGAAAAGACCCTCCAGGTCACCGAATCCAGCGCTAAAGTCCCCAAGTGCCACATCCTCGCAGCTGCTAAACCCCTCGGGGGTGGGGGCTCCACCCCGGGCAGCCGTGCCAGGCCTTGGCCACCCTTTCCATGGGGAAATCCTCCCAGTATCCGGCCTAAACCTCCCCCGGTGTGTCCTGAGGCTGTTTCCTCCTGTCCTGCCGCTTGTCACCGGCCAGAGGAGCCCAACCCGGCCCTGCAGAGGACACGGCCCCGTCGCTCCCTCCCTTTCCCCAGCTCGAAACCTCGGCGTTGGCCAGGGCGGGCAACGGGAGGCAGAAACCGGAGCTCGTTCCCTGTCAGGGCAGGGAATCCACGGCCGGATCCCACGGATGGGTCCCATTGTTCGGGGACTGTTTATTCCTGTGGGGTTCTCCGAGCTCGCTCCTTATCTGCCCGGTTATTTCGGGAAGTGTTTGATTTGTGAGTCAGCCTCGGGCACGGGGCGAAGGTTCGGCTCTGCCCCCGGCGTGGGGAGCACAAAGCGGCGTTTCAGGAGCTCCTCCTGCCGCGCTTCGACCTCGCCGAGCAGCAGGGAAAGCTCGGGGGAGCCCCAGCACCTTCTCCGAGAGCGGCGGCTCGGCCCGGGGAGCTCGGGGTCCGGCCAGGATCGGCCGAGCCTTGCCGGGCTCCGGCTTTTCAGGGCGGCAAAAATGAGCAGGGCACGAAGCCCCGGAGCTGCTCCTCCCGGAAAATGGGCTCTGCAGGAGGTGGAGCTGCTCCCGCTCCCGCTCCCGCTCCCGCAGCGCGCAGGGAGAAGATCCCGGCTCGCCGAGATAAAACGCTCACGGATGCTCGTGAACCACAAAATCCTGGAATGGCTGGGAAGGAGCTTCAATCTCCCCCAAGTGCCACCCGCGTCATGGGCAGGGGCACCTCCCGCCGTCCCAGGGTGCCCCAAGCCCCGTCCGGCCCGGCCCGGGACGCGTCAGGAACGGATAAAACACCAGAACCGCCCCCTCTCAGCGTCACCCCCGCCACCCCAGCCTGGTCACCTTGGGCTGAAACCCTGCCCAAGGAAAGGATTTGGGAGAGATCCCGAATGTTCCCCGCACGAAGGGGCTCCCCTGGGGCGGCCCCGGCTCTGGGGGGGACGATGCTGGGGGACGGAGCTGCCCGCGGGACCCCCCCCCATTCCTGCTGCTCTTCCCGGCATCCTCCCTTTTCCAGAGCCCCAACTCCCAGGAACCNTTTTCCAGAGCCCCACCCCCCAGGACCCCCCCCCCCCCCAAAAACCGCTCCGGGAGAACCGCGGCAGCCCCGAAAAGCGGAGCCCGCGGGGATGCTGGGAGCCCCCACCTCGCCAGAGCCGATTCCTGACAGGAACTGCTCCGTTTTCCAGCAGGAATCAAGGAGCTCCTTCCCTGGCAGCGCCTCCCGGCCATCACCAGGAGGTTCCAGTGAAGCCCTCACACCCCTGGTTTTAAACACCTCAACACAACCCCCACGTGAGGCCTCGTTAATTCTGTTTTAAACAGCACCGGCCCGCGAATAATTCCAGTTTTTGCATCCTCACAGCGCCCCAGCCCTAAATAAAGCGGGATTTCACACGGGGGAAGGGGCTGGGGCTGCAGGGAGATCCAGAACCTTACAAAGGTTATTAAAACACAATTTGTTTTTTTAAAAAAAAGAAATCAGACGCCCCCAGGAGCTGGGTGGTCTAAAAGCAGAGCCAGGATTCAGATAAAAATTCCCAATTTCTGTTTACGGCTCCATGCAAAAAACACCAATTCTCTCCTTTTTTGTCCAAATTTCTGAGCCGGGAGCACGTTTTGTGCCGTGAAATCTCAGCGTGAGGGACGTGCTGGGGCCAAGGAATGGTTTTAGGGGTGGTTTTTAGGGATTTATTGCCCGGATCACACGGTCCCGTTCCTTACAGGAAATAAAAGTCAGGGAAGGAGGGCGAGGGTGGTTTATAAACCCGATTTTCCTTCCCGGTGAAAGGGTGGAAAGAACTCACAGGGAATCAAAGTGCAGCCGGATATAGAGGTAATGATAGGGATAAAAACAGGGATTTGGGATAAAAACAGGGATGTGTGACAAAAACAGGGATGTGTGACAAAAACAGGGATGTGTGACAAAAACAGGGATGTGTGATAAAACCAGGGATGTGTGATAAAACCAGGGATATGTGATAAAACCAGGGATATGTGACAAAACCAGGGATATGTGACAAAACCAGGGATGTGTGATAAAACCAGGGATATGTGATAAAAACCAGGGATATGTGATAAAAACCAGGGATGTATGATAAAAATAGGGATATTTGATAAAACCAGGGATGCATGACAAAACCAGGGATGTGTGACAAAACCAGGGATGTGTGATAAAACCAGGGACGTTTTTCCCTCACCCTCTCCCCGGCGCCCTCGGGCCGCGGCGCTGGAGCCCAGCACCCCCCAAGGCAGGGCTGCTGTGCCAGGGGAGGGCACCCGGGGGCTCCCACCCCCGTGCCCGGGTGCCCACGTCCACATCCCGCCGGGAATCGCCGGCCAAGAGCACAACCGGGAGCTCTGGAATGATTCCCGCTCGTCCCGCTCCGGTCTAAGGGCGCCGGGGGAGCGGGAAAGCAGCGGAGCAAACCCGGAGCTCAGCGATTCCCTGAGCTCCAGAAGGGCCCGGCTCCCGTCCCAGCGTCTTCATCCCCGTTGTTTCCCTTCTCCAAGGGGTTCTTTCCAAACCCTGGAGCTGCCCCGTGTTCCAAGGGGCAGCGCCGGGGTGAGAAAATCGGGGGTGACGGCTTCGCCTCGCCCTGCTTCCCTCCCTCCCATTCGCGGGCGCTCGGGAAGCGCGGGGAGCGTTTTGGAGAGCAAAGCCAGGCGAGACCTCGGTGGTGAGGTCCTGGAGAAGCTCATCCCATGGGAACTGGGGCCATCCCTCCATCCTTCGCTGCTGGGGCTCGGTCAGGGGAGCCTCGGTCCTGGTTTGGGGCTCTCCAGACCTCCCAGAGCCCTTCCTCCCCCAGAGCCGCGCTGACAACACCCCCGGGGCCACCCCCGCCCCGCGTCCCCACCCTTCCCGAGGAAAAGCCCTGCAGGAAGCTCCCGGCTCCCCGGGAACGCCCTCCCTGCAGGCCAGGCTCACGGAAAGGTGTTCCCGGAGCACCTTCCCCGTCCCCGTTTCGTACCCAGGGGCAGGGCCGGGCTCGGCTCCGCTCCCGTTTCTCCCGGGGAAGGCGGAAATCGCCCTCGCCTCGGCTCTGGGTGGGTTTTTCCACGAGGCGTTCCTGCGATCCCACGAAGAGGTCGGGATCCCACCCCGCCTCTGGACCAGCAGGAGCCACATCCCGCGGGTGAGAGAGAGAGAGCAGATCCCAGAGCGTCTTCTCCCAGGCCACAATGACCTCCATTCATCCCAAGGAAACGCAGGATAACATTTTTTTGCCTGGTTTCAATCTCCCCACATTAATCAAACCCTTTCTTTTTTTTCCCTTTTCCCAGCCCGAGAGCCGCGGCGTGGGAGGCACGGGCTGTCCCATGGAATAATATTTTCCAAGCCATCCTCAAAAGTCCGCCTGTCAGCCCGGAGCCTCTCCGCTGTCTGTTCCACCGGAGCTGGACAGGAAACAATCCGTGGGCACAACGGATCCAAACAAGGCCGGCGTTCCCAGCGAAAGGGCGGATGAATGGGAGCCATTGTGCTGTGCCGGAGGAAACGTCCCCGGCGTGGTCCGGGGGGGAAAAATGTTCCCGTTTCCAGCACTTCCCTCCTCGCTCCTGCCCCTTCCGCGCTGCCCCAAGGGGAGATTTCGCCCAGGGAATCGGGGCTGGGGGTGGGATGGGGGTGGGACCATCCACGGGCACCCCGGGCACGCCAAGCCGGGCAAACCCAAGACAAACTCTGCTCCGTAAAAGTCGATTTTCCCCCTTCCCCGCGTGCGCGGCGAGCCAGGATCGGACCCCGGAGCAAAACCGACCCGCAGCTGGCAGAGAGGGGCACAGAGAGGGTGGGACCGGGGCGATGCTGGAGGGGAGGAGGGATCCATCCCTGCCCCCAGGAGCTCAGGGTTTAGGGGATTCACCTTTTCCGGGAAGATCCCAGCCTGGAGGGGAAAAAAGGGGGGTCCTCAGGGGGAACCCCGTGGACAAAGCCCCCCCAAACCAGGAACACCTCACACCCCTCACCCCAAGGAAATCCACGCTCGGCTCCATCCTAAGGCAGATCTCTGCCAAAAAATTCGCCTCCGGCACTTCTCGGCTCCCCAAATTCCCTGCATCCGGGTGCCCAGCGAGGAGCCGGTGCCCAGACCACCCACGGCTTCACAAAACACCTCCCTTCGCTTCCCAAACTTCCAGCCCTTTGCACCTCGTCCGCTCCGAGGGATTTACGGCGTTTAACTCCCTACTGGCCCCCGGGAAGAGCAGCCCTCCGGCAGGGGCTTTTCCAGGGAAAAAGGCACAGCTGGGAATGCTGCTGGCCCCAGGAGAGCAGGCCCCAATCCCAAATTCGCGGAGAGGAGTGGGATGGGAACAGGGATGTGTTCAGCTGGGAGAGGGGATGGGAATTGTCATCCCGGGATGGGAATTGTCATCCCAGACGCCTCTGCATTCCACGCACGGGGGCGGGAGCTTCCTGCCCTGGGAAACAGAAATTCCGTGTGCTTCTGGGCAGGGAGAGCGCGGAACATCCATCCCTGCTTGATCCCGATTTCTCAGGCTGAGTCAGACCCACGGGGATTTTTTTGCCGAGTTATTCCCTGGAACAGCCAGGCCCACGCCGCCCCGACCCAGCTTCATTTCGGGCGGAAGCGGGGAAGCAGCTGTGCCCTGCCCGTGCCAGGAGCACGGGGAAGGTGCCCCAGGATTCCCGGAGCGTCACCGCCACGTGAGCTTCCCGAGATCCAAGCAAAAAAAAAAACGCATGGAAAATCCCGGTTTTGGCCTTCCCCAGCAGCTCCGGGCTGCATTTCCCGGCCTTAACAACAACCTTTGATCCAGTATTTCAAATTATACCCGCGAGCGACACTGAAACCACCCCGAGGCTGCGGGGTGGGAGCCGTTCCCACTGGAAGAGCATCCCTGGAGCGCAGCCCCCGCGTCCCAGCTTGGCCAGAGCCGAGCCAGGGATGCAGGGAACGTCCATCCCACCCGCCGGGAGCACGGAGCCGCGACTCCTTACGGGTGAGGAAATCGCCCCGGCGGGGACTGGCGCAGAATTCCAGCTGGTTCCAGATTCCCTTCTCCTGCCCGAATCAGCCAGCCAGGGTCCCGTCCCATCCCCCTCATCCTCCTCCTCAGGGCGTCTCAGCCACATTCCCAAATCTTTCTCCCGTTCAAAGCAAATTCTCTGGCACGGGTTTTTCCCAGCAGTTTCCTGTTCCCTCCGCAGCACAGCCCAGCTCCCGAGCTCCTGCAATCCCGCCCAGGGAAATTCGTTTTGTGGTCGATTCGTCCTCGACAGGGAAAAAAAGTCCTCAGGAAGCAGCAACGCTCCATCGGAGAACGGATTTGGGGTTTGTGGGGATGAGCTCCTGCAGACGGCAAACAGCTCCTGCGGGATTCGGGAGGTGCAGGCTCAGATTTGGGAGGTGCAGGTTCAGGATTTGAAAGGTGCAGGCTCAGGATTCAGGAGGCTCCTGCACCCCAGGTATCCCTCAGGATCACGCTGTGCTCTCACAATGGGGGCTGGGATGGGAAGGGGGACAATCGGCCCCTCGTGCTGATCCTCAAAGGAGGAGCTTCCGATGGGAAAAGGGGAGGAAAAGAGACACCAAGGACCCCATTCCCCTCCTAATCCCGGCCCTCCAGCCCCAAGCTCCACATGGGATGCGGGACGGGAGATGCCGCAGGCTCCCGGGTGCCAGCCCTGGATATCATCCCACAGCTTCCCAGCACCCCAGCCCATGGGATGAGGGGCTCAGGATGGCCCCAGGGATCCCTGGAGGCGCTTCCACCCTCGAACAGACACGGGAGGGGCTTGGGGAAGGGGAGGCACGAGAGAGCAGCAGGGACCCGGCCCGGTGCCTCTCCTGCTCCACCCAGCCCTGGGAAAGCCGCTGGCACGGGGGAGCAGGGTCAGACAGCCCTGGCTGTCCCCTGCCTGTCCCTCTGGCTGTCCCCTGGCTGTCCCCTGCCCGTCTCCTGCCCATCCCCTGCCCACTGTGCCCCCGGAGCAGCCCGGGGACGCACAAACTCGGCCCGTGCTGCTCGCAGCAGCTCCAGCCCCATCTGGTTCCTGTTAAAGCAGCCACACGAGGAGGGCAGGGCAGGGGAGGGATCCCTCCCCCGCGGGTCAGAGGGAGAACAGGGGGAGGGAGCGCAGCTTTTTTAAGCCGTGGCTGCCCTTCTCTTTACCTTCCTGCCTGGAAGGCGGCCAGGAGCAGCTCCTGCCTTCCCCGCTCCCATCTGGAGGGAACCTTCCCCTCCCGGGCACATACCCGCGCTGCCCCGGCCCTGCCCTGGCACTGCCCCGCCTCTGGTTCCTCTCCTGTCACCGCAGCCCTTTGTCCCGAGCCGCTGCTCCCACCCCGGGGAGCTTCCCGATGTTCCCATCCCTGCGAGGAGCGGGGCAGGAGCGGCACGGCCCCGCGGCAGCGAGGGATGCTCCCGCCTGGACACGAGGAACAGCTCAGCCCCCGCGGAAAACACCCCCAAAAGGGGCACCTTCCTCCATCCCAGGCCGCTCCGAGCCCCGTCCAAGCCGGCCTTGGGCACTCCCAGGGATGGGGCAGCCACGGCTTCTCCGGGAATTCCATCCCAGCCCCTCCCAGGGAACGATTCCTTCCCGTTATCCCCCAGAGCCGTGCCCTCCGGCAGCGGGGAGCCGCTCCCCGTGTCCCGGCACAGCCTCCCGGGCTCCCCCTGGCTTCTCCCGGGCCCGGCCAGGCGAGGGGGGCTCCGGCCCGGCCGCAGCTCGCAGAGGGTCCCGGAGCAGGCAGCGCGCAGGAACAGAGCCTGCACGCCCGGTGGCAGCAAAGAAACGCGGAGGAGAACGGGAAGGGCCGGGAGACGGGCGGGATGGAGAATCCCGGGATGCTGCGGGGAGCCTCGGGGGGGCCGAGCCACCCCGGCTCCTAAAAGGTGGCGTTCCCTTTCCTAATTGCCGTTTCCCGGGCTTTGAGCAAATCCCGGGATGTGCCCCTGGCCGGGACCCCCAAAACCCTCTCCCGGAGCCCACCAGCACAGGGCAAAATCCTCAGCCCTGGAAAATCCCTCGGGGATCCCCGCGAAGTGCCGGGAACAGGCACGGTGTGGGGAAGGAATTCCTCCCCGGGAGGGTGCGGGGGGCCCAGGTTTGCAGGAATGAGCCTTCCCCAGGGGCTCGGCCGCACCCGGGGCGAGGAGAAGCGGAACGCGGGGGGGAAACTGAGTCACGGAGCCGCTCCGTTAAAACGCCGTTCCAGAGGAACGGATGCGAGGCGGATCCTGACTCAGCGTCCCCCCCGAGCCGCGGCCAGGGATCGGCTTTCCCTCTGGCCGTGTCCGCAGCCGGCACAACCTCTCACATGAAACACAACTCCAGCTCTTTTTTTTTTAAACCTCCAGGACACCGAGGAACGCCCTGGAATCCCCCCGGAGATTCCCAAACGCCGTCCCGGGCCCCCCGAGGCGGCGGTGACAGACGGACCGGCGGCGGTGCAGCGGCTCTGTCCCCCGCTGCAGCTGGCTGCATTTGCATCGGGATTTTCCCGGTGCAGATGCCACCTTTCATCTCCCGTGATTAATGCCCTTGGAAATCCAGAGAAAGCACCAGCTGCTTCTGCCTCCTCGCCTTCCACGGAGCAGCTGAGGGGGAAAAAAATCTCCTTTTGTTCCAGCATCTCCTGGCTCCGTGAAGAGCCTTTTCTTCCCGGAGGTTAGGGAAGCGCGGTGGGCGAAGCTGGAGCATCCCGCTCATCCCACCGGGATCTGCGGGTCCCCTCGGGCAAGGGTGTGGCAGGGAATTGGGAATGGAAGGGTTGGGATGGGTCTTTGTGGGGCACGGCTTGTGCCTGGCCAGAGGAGGGGCTGGACGGCCCGCAGAGATCCAAAATCAGCCCCGGGATCCTTCGGCAGGAATCGTGGAACGGTTTGGGTTGGAATGGACCTCAAAGATCAACCCTGCCACGGGCAGGGATGCCTTCCACTACCCCAGGCTGCTCCAGCCCGGCCTCGGGGACTTCCAGGGATCCAGGGGCAGCCACAGCTCCTCCGGGCACCCTGTGCCAGGGCCTGCCCGCCCTCACGGGCAGGAATTGCTCCCTAAAATCCCATCGAACCCCGTTCTCCTTAGGAACGAGGTGATGGAGCCACGGCAGCAGGTGCGAATCCCGAGGAAGAGGAGGAGGAGGAGGAGGAGGAGGAAAGCTCCAGGCTCGAAGGGAAGGTGCCGTTTGCAAGGTGGCCACCGAGAGGTGCCAGCAGCTCTTCCAAAGCTCCTCCAGCTCCACTCCAGATTTATCCCCGTCTCCCATTTCTCCAGCCCAGTTCCAGCCCTGCCGGGAGCACCGGGCGCTGCCGCCCGGGCTGTGCTCCCGCTCGGAGGAGCAGGAACCATCCCGAACATCCCAAACCCCAGAGCCTGGAGGAGCCGGGCGATCCCCCCGAGTTCACAGCACAGGAGGGCTTTCCTGGGAGCGCTGCCAGGACCAGCTGGAGCAGGGATGCCAGGGCTCAGGGATGCTGGGATGCCAAGGGCACCGAGAGCCTTCACTGCCACCAGTCCCGGAATCCTGCGGCTCTGCTCGGCAGGAATGGGAAGCAAAGCCACCAGATGCTTCCCAGCAGCTGCTCCCACCCGTCGGGGCTGCTGCTGTGAGGGAAAATCCCGGCACTTCCCTGTGCCAGGGATCGAGGAGCGGAGCCAGGGCTGCTCCCAGCTCGGTGGGACAGGAGGAGGAGGAGGAGGAAGAGGAGGAGGAGATGAAGGAATCCTGCAGGGAGCCACGGAGACACCGGGCAGGGGCACAGGGAAGAGGAGGGTGGAGACTCCACGGCTCCAGCTCCGAGGAAAGGGATTTTACCCGGCTGGGATTTCACTCCCTCTCCACCTGATTCACACATCCCCAGCCTCCAGCCTGATCCCTTTTCCCTGCCCTCCCTCTGGAGCTCCCCGCAGGCAAAGCTCCCGCTGCCGGTGCTGGGCTGGGCATCCCCAGGGATGTTTAACGGGGAGAGGGATAAACTCCCCAAAATCCCCCCAAAATGTGCAGCTCCGGCAGCACCCTGGGGCACTCGGCTGCCTCCTGCCCAGCCCCACCGATCCCAGAGAGGAAAAAACATGGAACCGCTGTGGAACCACCGAGCACAGGACGCTTTTCCCTCGTCTGATGCGCGCAGCGCGAGGAAAACGCGGCGGCGCCGGGAATTTCCGCCGCTCCCTTGGCCAGCCTTGTGCTTCCAGGCAAGTTTTCATCAATCCACGGATCTCCAACCCCCCCC
>VXAZ01000780.1:576643-592329 GCA_013399875.1 Gymnorhina tibicen | reverse complement strand
GGTGGAGCTGGGATGGAGCCGTGTCCCTGGGATCCCGGGTGGAGCAGGGATGGAGCCGTGTCCCCGGGATCCCTGGGTGGAGCTGGGATGGAGCCGTGTCCCCGGGATCCCGGCTGGATCTGGGATGCAGCACCAGGCAGGCCGGAGGCAGGGGGGCAGAGCAGCTGCTCCGGAGCTACAAAAGGGAGGCAGGAGGAAGGGGGGGATGATCCGAGCCAGGGTTCGGCACCGGCAGGAGCTCCCTCCTCGGCTGGAGAGGCTGGGAGCGCAGAGAGAAATCCACTGCATAAAGGGAATGAAGGGAATAAATCCACTGGAGAGGCCAACAAAGCCTCAGCCACAGCCTCGGAGCTCTCCGGCGGCGGGGACTCCGAGCACAGCCCTCGTTCCCTCTGCCCCTCGCAGAGCTTCTGCCTTCCCGGATGGAAAAACCCTCCCGGAACCGTGCGGAGCCTCCCGCTCCAGCCCTGACCCCCGGGGAGCAGCTGGAAGCCGTGGGCAGCCCAGGGCTGGGAGGGACGGACCAGATCCTGCTGCTCCCGGGGCTCCCAGGGGGAATTTCAGGCGGGGTTGGGTCAGGAACAGCCACCAGAGCCCGCTCGGGCGGGCATCGCCTCTCCCCGAGCCGGGAGAAACCCGGGAGAAAAAGCAGCCCGGGATTTTCCCAGCCAAAAACCACGGCTTGGAACGGCCCCAAAATCCCCTCCGTGGCTCAGCACCTCCGTCCCACACGGCCCTGGGGCAGGAGCCACATCCCCCGGGGCAGCAGAGGCTCCCCCAAAACCTCACCCCAGCTCGGACGTGCCCTCGGCGCAATCCCAAATATCCTCATCCGGGGGGCAGCTCCATCCCAGGGCACCCCCAGCTCTGCAGGGCTTTAAAGAGGAATTCCAGGGCAAACCCCCCGGCCCCACTGAATTAAAGAGGAATTCGAGCACAAATCCACGAGCCCCACTGAATGAAAGAACAATTAAGAGTGAAAACCTCCCAGCCCCACTGATTTAAAGACGAGTTACAGGGCAAACGCCCCGGCCCCACTGAATTAAAGAACATTTTAGAGCACAAATCCACGAGCCCCACTGAATTAAAGAACAATTAGAGTGAAAAACCCCCAGCCCCATTGAATTAAAGAACATTTTAGAGCACAAATCCACAACCCCACTGAATTAAAGAACATTTTAGAGCACAAATCCACAACCCCACTGAATTAAGGAACAATTACGGTGCAAACCCCCAACCCCACCGATTTAAAGGGCAATTAGGATCCGAACGTGGCTTTTAGCTCAACAATCAATACTTGTATCTGGGAGAGCTTCCTGGCGGGAGCGGGGGGGGAACTGCACCATCGATTTTTGGGGAGAAGGCATATTCCAGCATCCTGTGCCATATACCACGTGCGAGGGCCCAGAGGAGAGGCCTGGGCGTGAACGGCGCTCTCAGGCCGGCGGGAGCCGCGAGGGAGATGGGTGGAAATTGAGGTCGGACGGGAAGAACAGCACAGATCCCAGCAGGCCCGGCCTCTCCGGGAGAGGGAACCCGCTCCTGCAGGAGGAAGAAGATTCCCAGCTCCCAGGGAGGATGAGCATCGCCCCGGCATCGCCGGCACCCAGCTCAGGTTCAAACTGGAGCCAGACTGGTGTGAGAGAGAGCAAAACCAGCTGGGAGACCCCGCCCCAAATCCCGGCCAAGGCGGGAACTTGTCCATTTTCCCGGGGCAGAGGGACATGGATCCGTTTTTCCAGCCCCGCAGAGGGCCCGGGGGGTGCCAGGGGGTGCCAGGGGGTGCAGCTTTGCCAAGAGCCCGGGTGGTTTTAGGGAACAGACCCGGAGCCCGAGGTGCCCCCCAAGCCCCCTGTGCGCCCCGAGAGCAGCTGAGGAGGTTCGGGGGTGCTCAGAGCTGAGGAAGCAGAAGCGGAGCCGGCACCCAGAGCGCACCAGGCACAGGGAGGGGGAGAAATTTTGGGAAAATCCCAAAGCAGCACGGGCTCCTTCGGACCTCAACACGTCCCTCGGCGTGGCCCCGCACAGGGGCCGGAACCGGGCAGCCGATCGCTGGGGTTTTAAATTATTGATGCGTTTTTAAAGCTATTTCTGCCTCCAGGACACGGTGAAGCTGCCCCGCCCGGACCCACCGAGCCTCGGGGGCACTGCACTGCCCTCCCAGCTCCATTTCGGGATCGCTCCCATCCCCCTTCCCACCTCACACCCTGCATCCACAGCTGGAAAACGGCTTTTTATTCGCTCCACTGTCCTTGCACCGTTTGTTTAGCCGGGATCTGGGGAATTCCAGCCCCTTTTTCCCCGGCTGCAGCTCCCTCCCCTCCCCTCCGAGCAGCGCTGCCGGTCTCCCCGCACCTCCCAGCTCCCGCTGCCCCAGCGCTCGGCGGCTGCTGCAGCTCCTGGCTCTCGTTCCACTCCCCCAAAGCTTCCTTAGGGTGGCTTCAAATTATTCCCATCCCCATCCAGCTGAAGAAGCATCTCCAGAAAATAAATGAGTTCCTGTGCTGGCTGAACGGAGCCAAACCAAGCTCCACTCCAGGGGCTGCAGCGAACCAGTTGCTGGTTTGGTTTAATAAACCTTGAAATCTCAGCCTTCCCCCAGAGCAGCTGCACCGGAGTGAAGTTTCTCCCAAGATTTGCTTGCGCTAATCCCTCTCCCAGCCTCCGGAACGGGGCTGAGCCAGGATTTCAGGCCTCCAGCTGCTCCCAAACCACCCTGGGAAGGCTCAGGTTGGATGCAGACGCATCCCTGGAGAGGGTCCTGGTCCTGAACTCCCCAAATCAGGAGGGGTTTCTGGAGGGCTGGTGACAGCAGCATCACAGCCCCTGCCACCACCACCGCCACAGGAGCCACCAGAGCTGCCAGGGCCGGAGAGGAGTTCCCGAGGGATTTATTTCATCCAGAATTAAACAGGCTCCGAGGCGCGGCCGGGAGATCAAAGCTCCTCGACGACGGCGCCGGGGAGCTCAGGCTCCAGCTGGGAAAAGGCTCCTCCGAACGGCCCCGAGCCCCGCGGAAAAACCTCCCCGCAGCTCCCGGAGCTCATCGCTCGGCACGGTTTAATCGGGCTGAACAAACCCCCCCGGACCCAAAGGCGGCTGCGCAACGCCCGGGCCCCACCCCAGCCACGGCACAGCTCCCCCAGAGCCGGGCTCGCTGCCGGAATGCCACAGGCCGGCATCTCCCGAGGGATCGGGCTGCTGGGAACCCTAAATCCTACATCCCCCGATCCCCAGAGAGCTGCTCGGGGTGCTTCACTCACCGGGATCGCAGGGATGGGGCCAAGGAGCGAAGGAGAGCAAACTCCCTGATCCCGATCCCAGAATTCCAGAATTCCTGGTCCCGATCCCAGAATTCCAGAACCTCTGATCCCAGAATTCCAGAATTCCAGAACTCCTCATCCCAGAATTCCAGAATCCCTGATCCCGATCCCAGAATTCCAGAACCGCCGATCCCAGAATTCCAGAACCCCTGATCCTGATCCCAGAATTCCAGAACCCCCGATCCCAGAATCCCAGAACCCCTGATCCCAATCCCAGAATTCCAGAACCCCTCATCCCAGAATTCCAGAATCCCCGATCCCAGAATTCCAGAATCCCTGATCCCAGAATCCCAGAACCCCTAATCCCGATCCCAGAATTCCAGAACCCCTGATCCCAGAATCCCCGATCCCAGAATTCCAGAACCCCCGATCCCAGAATCCCAGAACCCCTGATCCCAATCCCAGAATTCCAGAACCCCTCATCCCAGAATTCCAGAATCCCCGATCCCAGAATTCCAGAATCCCTGATCCCAGAATCCCAGAACCCCTAATCCCGATCCCAGAATTCCAGAACCCCTGATCCCAGAATCCCCGATCCCAGAATTCCAGAACCCCCGATCCCAGAATCCCAGAACCCCTGATCCCAATCCCAGAATTCCAGAACCCCTCATCCCAGAATTCCAGAATCCCCGATCCCAGAATTCCAGAATCCCTGATCCCAGAATCCCAGAACCCCTAATCCCGATCCCAGAATTCCAGAACCCCTGATCCCAGAATCCCCGATCCCAGAATTCCAGAACCCCCGATCCCAGAATTCCTGAACCCCTGATCCCAGAATCCCAGAATTCCAGAACCCCCGATCCCAGAACCCCCAATTCCAGAATCCCCGATCCCAGAATCCCAGAACCCCCGATCCCAGAATCCCAGAACCCCTGACCCAGAATTCCAGAACCCCCGATCCCAGCGCAGCAAGGCCGTGACGGGCACGAGCGGGGCACAGACCCCTGCCCGCAGCGGGCACTTCACCCCCTCAGGAGGAACCCTGTGCCCCCGCCTCATTTATTCCCCTGGAGCTCCGGCTCCATAAATCCACGTTCGGCCCGGGCTGGGAAAGCCGAGCGCGGCTCCCAGGCTGGCGGGGACGGTCAATAACCATCGGCAACGCTCCAGAAAGGGGCATTGGGACGCCTTCTGATCAATACAGACGCTGCCACAGGCGTCCATCACCCTCCAAACGCGCTGATGGCTCGTGGAAGTCTGTCTCAAAGCCATCCCAGACGGAGCTGGCACGGTGGGAAACCGGGGAGCATCCCGGTTTTCTCCACGTTACGTAAGCTCCAAGGGCTTAATGAACCTTTTGGATGCACACGGGAGGCTCCGGCTGAACGACCCCAATCGATCCCGAGGGCTCGGATCCGTCATTTCTCCCTCACGGCCGCCGCTTCTGCCCAGGGAGGGAGGGAAGGAGAGGAAACTCAGGGGCCGAGCAGCAGCAGGCTGGCCACGCTCCTGAGAGGGGAGCTGGGCACTGCCGGGCGGGTTCTCCCCTCGGCACACATCGGGACAAAAAAGCTGGGACGGGATAAAAAGGGCTGGACTCGCTCAAACCGGGTGGTCCATCCAGAAGAAACAGGGAAAAACGGGAATTTTTTGGCCCTGAGGACGAGCCACACTGATGTGCCGCCTCGAGCATCAGCGCCCAGCCCAAAATTCAGCCGCTGCTCTCTCCCCGTGCGGGTTCCCCAGGGGTTCTGCCTCCCCTGACCTGCCCGGCTCCTTCCATCACGCTCCAGCGCTCCGATGAAAGGAGATGCTACGTGAGCAGCTCCTGCTTCCCCTCCCCGTGCACCCCCTCCGGCAGCCCTGCCGCACGGAAACGTCCTTTGGAGGGGGAAAAACACGGCAAAAACGGGGAAAAATGAGCTTGGGAGGGCGGTGATGCTGCCCAAAGGGGCCCAGCGGGTCCCGGGGCAGCACAGGGGGGGACTCACAGCAGGGCTGGCACTGGGGTGCCCCCAGCCCAACCGGCCTGCCCCTGCTCCAGGGCTGCCCCGGCCAAATCCCCGCCTGGGCCTCAGGTTTGATGCAGCGGCTCCAGCTGAAGGGGAAAGAAAACACAATTCCTGCGCCGCGAGGTTTCCGCACGGTGCCCCCGGACCTCCCGGCTCGTTTAAGTAACGACTTTAACAAAATCTCATTTCCCACGGACGCCGCCGCGAACACGGGGCTCCTCCTCCAGCTGATAAATGCGTCTGGATTTACTCCCCGAGCAGCCAGGCAGGGCTGCCAGGGCACCATTTCCTAAATCACAGCCCGGCAAGAGCCGACCGAGTCATGACAGCGAGCCCCGGCTCCCTCCCGGAACATCCGCGAGTTCACGCTCCCGCGGCCAGGGGCACGGCGGGCACCGGGAGCGGGGAGGGTGGGAAGGGAAATTAAAGATGATCCAGTCACGGGCAGGGACGCCTTCCGCTGCCCCGCGCTGCTCCAGCCTGGCCCGCTGGACGTTTCCAGGGATGCAGGTGCGGCCACAGCTCCTCCGGGAATTCCATCCCGGCCCCTGCCTGCCCTCCCAGGGAAGGATTTCTCCCTCGCCTCAACCCAAACCCGCTCCCTGTCAGTTTGGAGCCCATCCTCCTCGCCCCGTCGCTCCACGCTGCTGGAAAACCTCTCTCCAGGAGACAGACGCGCATCCCCGCCTCTGGGGAGGATGGCAGAGACTTCTCCTGCTGCTTCCTTCCCCGGACGCTCCTCTGCGGTTTGGCTCAGCAGCCAGCACAGAAATCCCCGCTGCCCTTTCCCGCCGGGAGCCGGGGCCGTGCCGGGCACCCGAGGGGTGTTTGGGGGTGGTTTTAGGCAGCTTTGCGCCCACATCGCCGCGCCCCGCTCTGCCCTGCTCTGCCCCGGCACCTTCCCAGAGCCCTCCCGGCCGGGGAGCAGCGAGGACGCTCCAGGAGGGACCGGCAGCTCCCGCTCGGCTCCGGGGCGCGGCCGGGGAGCGGCGGCAGGAGCCCGGCCCGAGACCTCGGCTGCTCCATCCCCGAGCCGCGGCTCGGGTTTCCAGGCGCTCTGCCGCCCGCAAATCCTTTCTGGGAACTGCCCCAGAACACGCGGGGTCGCTCCCGGCCTCCGGCCCCGCGGTGACCCTGCCCCGGACGGGAGGGAAACGCAGCAGGACGGGCTGTGCCGAGCCCCGCGGCCACCACAGGGGTTCGGGAGCCGGGCACGGAGGGCACAGCCCGGCCAGGGCACTCCCGGCACCCCGGAGGGCTCCACCAGCACCCCCAGCAAGGCGCAAACCCCGCTCAGCCCCGTCCCCACCCCAGAGCACGCAAACGCGAATCACAGCCCCGAGCCGTCAGAGACAAGGCTGGGTTCGCTCTCCCTCGGAGTAATTAAAGCCTGGTGATTATCCCACTCATCAGACGGAGTCTAGACTGACTTTTCAGTGCTGTTCAGGGCGAATCCACCCATTCTCCATTTCCCCATTTCCCAGGGACACACACACACACCTTACTCCAGGCACCCACGAGGCACGGGCGGCTTTTGGCAACTCCCAAAAAGTCTGACTTCCATCAGCACAGGCTGGAGAGGGGCTGGAGCACCAGGGAGCAGAGCCCCGGCAAACACAGGTCTGGAAAACCAAAGGATTTGGGATGAAGGGGAAGAGCAGTCACGGAACGGTTTGGGTTGGGAGGGAGCTCGAAGCTCATCCCGTTCCACCCCCGGCCACGGGACCCCTTCCGCCAGCCCAGGCTGCCCCAAAACGCTGCTGATTGAGGGGGCGGGGGGGGAAAGCAGAATGAGGCTTTTTTCTCCCCGCAGGGCAGACGAGGGACGGGTCCGAGCCCCACCTTTCCTCCGGCTCCCTCTCCCTAGGCCTGAAGGAAACCCCCAGGATCCCGGCTCCAAGCGCGAGCACGCTCCAAACCCTCCCACGGCCACGCTAAAAATGCATTTCCAGCTCCGCACCAGACCTCAGACGCTCAGGAAGGGCCCTGGAGAGAGGCAGGATTCCACATTTTCCAGCCATCCCCATCCCAGCTTCCTGCTCCTCGCCCCCGTCCATCCCCAGGCACCGAAGGCGACGGCACAACAAGGCAGCTGCTGCTTTGGGATTCTCCTTTGTTTTCACAGCTTTAGCGGTTTAAAAAGATGTAAATATGAAGGAAGGGTCAATGATTCAACAGTGATTAAGCCTGAAATATTCCACTTAGTACCCATTAGACTTTGAAAACACCCATTATGTTCCCAGAGCGTTCCCCAGAGCCCAGGCAGGCACTACCCAGCTCTGGGGAAAGCAGCTTTCTTGGAAGGCTGCGGGTATCTTGTGAAAATCCCGAGTTTATTTCAGTAGGAAGAAAGGGAAAGAAAAAAAAAAAAAAGAGACAATAAAAGAATTAATGCATTGTAGGTTCTTAATACCATTTCCCCAGAGAGAGGAGAAAAAACAACAAAGCCTGACGGCAATTTTCTATTCCCAAAACCACTTGCACTGTTTTTGTCTGCAGCCAAAAAGGAGATGAAAACATGAAAACCTCGGCAGCTCGAGCTGCTGAGAGCTGCAGGGCCGAGCACTCCTTCCTCCCCTGGAAGGATAAAATTAAACCGCACCTGAGATGGGGGAAGTTTCCACCTGACAAAAACACCAACCCCCACCCCCCGCAGCTGCCTGCCAAGCACTCGGAGAATGCAAAGCTCCTTGCACCGAGCACAAAACATCCTCCCTTCCCTCTGGAAACACCCCGGCTGCTGCTGCAAGCCCCGAGGATCCGCGGCGCTTCAGGAACCGTGTAATTAATTAAGCAATGTGGCTCAGTGAAGGAGGCTGATTGGAGAGGGGAGCAGTGCCGCTCCTCGCAAAGGGAAGGATCGTTCCCCCAAACCAATCCGCTCCCAGCCGCACTCGTGATGCCCCCAGCCGCTATTCCAACCCAATAATCGGAGGAGAAATAAAATTAATTTGCTAAATCCCATTCTCTTTGTCTCCTGGAAAGCTGTTGAGAGGAGGAAGAGCCAACTGTGCTGTCTCGGGGGGCACCACCGCCCACCCCAAACACGCCCTGCGGCCGGGGAACCCCAAAGAGGTGCCCGGAATTCCTTCCTTACAATCTGTTTCAGGAGGAAGGAGCTGCCAGCAGGACCTTGTGCCCCACCTCTGGCACCTACAGCTGGAATTCGGCCCCGGAACGGGGAGGGACAGCCAGGCCCAGCTCACGAGGGGCAGAGGCAGAACGGGGCAGGGTCAGCGGAGCCCATGCTGGGAACAATTGGAGCGAAGCCGAGGACTGCACTCCCCCAGCACAGCAGAGAGCTCCTGATCAATAATTCATGGCCCAGGCAGTGCAAGTGGGCGTGAGAGCTGGCGGAGAAGCCGAAGGAATGATTTCTGGGCCGAGAGGCAGCAGAGGCACAGACCCGGAGAGGGAAGGGAAGGAGCCCTCGTGCGAGAAAACCCCCGGAATTTCAATCCCACCCCAGGCAGCCCCGGTGCCAGCGGAACGGGGGGGTTCTGTGCCCTCCGGGGGTGGTATCTGACAGGATGCTTGCCTGGGTGGAGCCCAGCTCTACCTATCCGGATGGACAGCTCGCTCGCGACGTCCCGGCCGGGGGCCTGCTCCTGCCTTTCCTTCGCGGCTCGCTGCTCGCAGCTCAGGGCCAGGGCGGCGTGGGAAGGGCCAGTGAACCCCTGCAAGGCAACACAGACACGTCAGGACATCCCAGAGCTGCCCCTCAGCCTCCTCCAGGCCCCGTCCTCTGGCGTCCGGGGGGTGGGGATTGATTTGGATTGATTTGGATTGACTGGGATGTGTCACAGCAGCACCGCTGCCCCAGGATGTGTCACTGGGGCTTGAAAGGGACCCTAAAGCCCATCCAGTGCCACCCCTGCCATGGCAGGGACACCTCCCACTGTCCCAGGCTGCTCCAAGCCCCGTCCAGCCTGGCCTTGGGCACTGCCAGGGATCCAGGGGCAGCCAGAGCTGCTCTGGGCACCCTGTGCCAGGGCCTGCCCACCCTCCCAGCCAGGAATTCCTCCCCTGTGTCCTGTCACTACAGCTCCTGATAAAAAGGAACCCAGGTCGGTGTTTCTGGATGTCCTCAGGTTCCTCAAACCCCCCAGGAGGAGCCCCGGGAGCGGAGCACAGCTGGGAGAAGGGAAGGTGACCCGGGGTCACCAGCTGTACCCGGGGAGCAGCGCCCCGAGTCCCTGCAGGGCTGGGAACCCGCCCCCAGGAGCGCTCACGGGGAGGGATGGCCGGGATCACCTGGAATCACCCCCAGGAACGGGGGTGCAGCTGCTGGGCTGGTGGCAGCAGGACAAACCGGCACCCCCGAGGTAACGGGAGCCGCGCCGGGGGCTCACGAAACCCAAATAAAGGTTAAAGATGAATAACTCAGTTGTCTCCTCGCCCTCATTTGCATAATGAGCCTGAGCACGGCTGTTAATGCTGATCACAGACCCGCAGCTCAGCCAGGGAGCTCTCACCTCCGCTAACCCAGCAGCTCCAGCGTGAGGAGCTGGGATTGAAGCCCTGTGGGAGGTGGGAGACCCTCCCCTCCCACCACGGCTGCAGCTCCGCGCTGGGACCACCCGGGCAGGGAGGAGCGGAGGAGCTTCCCAGGGAAACCCGGATGAGGAGACGCGGGGAAGGGAGAGGGGAACTTCACCTGGATAAGGAACGAAGGGACTGGGAATGGGAGCTCAGGGGCTCCTCCTGCTGCAGGGTCCCTAAACAAGGAGGGAGTCGTGGAATCGAGTCACAGAATCCCGGAATGGTTTGGGTGGGAAGGACCTCAAATCCCATTCCATTCCACCCCGACAGCTTCCACTGTCCCAGGGTGCTCCGAGCCCCAGTGTCCAGCCTGGCCTGGGACACTGCCAGGGATCCTGGGGCACCCACAGCTGCTCTGGGAATTCCATCCTGGCCCCTCCCCACCCTCACAGGGAAGGATTTTCCCCCAGCATCCCATCCGTCCCTGCCCTTCCCCGTGTCCTGTCCCTCCAGCCCTTGCCCAAAGCCTCTCTCCATCCTTGTCCGGCCTTCCCCCGCTAAACCCAAACGGATTTTCACCTCCGGAAAGGCAGCGGCACCCCGAAACACCGAACCCGAAGCGATGCCCGCAAACCCGGAGGCCGCTTCAGCCGGATTCGGGAAGGCCGGGTCCCCTCCCCGCCGGCGGGGACAGTTTGTGACAATATTGGTGACCTTCAGGAAAGCACACGGCTGATCCCAGCCGAGGCTGCTCTGAGTCATCCCAGCCCGGTGCCTGCAGGAAGCCCTTAATTGGAATGTGTCAGTGGGTTCAGAAACATTGGGAAGGGAAGAGGAAAGGCAACTGGCGTTAATTAGTTCATGGCAGTAATTAGCGTCAGCTGGAATAACCACGGGGGTTGATTATTGTGAAAAGCGACAGGCAGGGAGAGATTTGGGCAGGAAGAATTTGGAGGGAAACTATTTTGGGATGTGGGAGTTCCCACTGCACTCCTCTGCTCCTGGAGCGACAGGGGAGGAGCTGTGGGGTCCTGTGTGGAAAAGAAAATGAGGAGGGGAAAAAATAGATAGGTAAGGGTGTTTTCCTCTGGGGTATTCTCCTCAGGGGTATTTTCCTCAGGGATATTCTCCCCACATCCCTGGCACCCTCAGCAGGACGCGGCAGAGGGGTTTGTGCCACGGGGGCAGCCCCACAAGGTGAGATTTTAACTGCGTGCAGCGACCCTGGGAGCCCCGGACGGGACTGACGGGAGCTGCTCCCGCACACCTCGGTTAAACCCCGACCCCGGACCACTTCCACCCCTTCTCCCGCTCCCTGCCCCCTTCCCACGTGGCTTCCCATAGGCTTTTCGCCAGGGTGAGAGGGAAAAGTGAACAAACCTCCAGCTAACACCTCGCTCCTGCCCAGCATTCCCCTCAGCAAGGCTTTGCCGTCCCCGCAGAGGGCACGGATGGGGAAGGGCGAGCTCCGGGGTGCGGGAGCTCCGGCAGGGAGCGGGCAGGGCTGGCAGGACGCCGAGGGCTCAGCCAGCGATCCATCAGCCCCCGGATGAGGAGCCAGCCCGTGCCAGCGGCGCCTAATTCCATTACGGGAGCACACGGCTTCCTCTGGGCCCTCGTCATCCCCGCGGGCGTGCGCGAGGCCCCGGCGCGCCGAGGGAGCGGGAGCGGCCCAAGGATGGGATCGGCCCCTGCCCCCCACGTCCCGCACAGCCCAAAATTACCTGAGCAGCGCCCGAATCCCAAAGGTTTGGGGTTTGTGCCGGGCTGGCGGAGCCGGGGGAGCTTCCGACGCCTTCCACAACAACCCACGGGAGAGGCCCTTCCTCCTCCTCCCCGAGGGCAATTAACGCCGTAATTCGTTACAGCAGAGAGGACTAACGAGGGACGAGGCACCTCCCGACCGCCAGCAAGGAGAGGCCAACCAGGCTCTCCCGGGATCACGGAATGGTTTGGGGGGGAAGGACCCAAAAGCTCCATCCCACCTTCCGCGGGACCAGGCTGATCCAAGCCCTGTCCAGCCTGGCCTCGGGCACTTCCAGGGATAAACTCCTCTCCTTCGGGAGCCTTTCCAAGCCTGCAGATCGCCTCAGAGGCCAAGAGGAGACTCATCCAGTCTGGGAATGTCCTTCCTGAGAATGTCCTCCCTTGGGAATGTCCTCCCTGGGAATGTCCTTCCTTGGGAATCTCCTTCCTTGGGAATGCCCTCCCTGGGAATGTCCTCACTGGAAATGTCCTTCCTTGGGACCGTCCTTCCCTGGAAATGTCCTCCCTTGGGAATGTCCTCCCTGGGAATGTCCTTCCTTGGGAATGTCCTCCCTGGGAATGTCCTTCCTTGGGAATGTCCTCCCTGGGAATGTCCTTCCTTGGGAATGTCCTCCCTGGGAATGTCCTTCCTTGGGAATGTCCTCCCTGGGAATGTCCTTCCTTGGGAATGTCCTCCCTGGGAATGTCCTTCCTTGGGAATGTCCTCCCTGGGAATGTCCTTCCTTGGGAATGTCCTCCCTGGGAATGTCCTTCCTTGGGAATGTCCTCCCTGGGAATGTCCTTCCTTGGGAATGTCCTCCCTGGGAATGTCCTTCCTTGGGAATGTCCTCCCTGGGAATGTCCTGCCTTGGGACCGTCCTTCCTTGGGAATGTCCTTCCTGGGAATCTCCTTCCTTGGGAATCTCATCCCTTGGGACCGTCCTTCCCTGGAAATGTCCTCCCTTGGGAATGCCCTTCCTGGAAATTTCCTTCCTGGGAACATCCTCCCTGGGAATGCAGCAGGCCCGGAGCTGACAGCCCCGGCGCGGGGCTGAGTCAGAGTTTACCCTGCAGCTCCAGACCCGGGGGGATGCTTCCCGCGATCCCACGGGAGCAGCTTCCCTCTCCCCGCCGCTCCCGCAGCCTCCCTTGCTGCTTTCCCTGACACGTTAATGGCAGGTTTGCCTTTCACCGTGGAGGAATTAATTTGGGGTTGTGCCTCGAGCAAATTCAAAGGCACATTCCGAGATCAAAGAACAGCTGGGGAGGCACCCGGAGCATCCGCGGCCCCGGATAATCGGGGACTCGTGCAGGAGGGGAGGGAGGGGATCCTTCTGCGCTCTTCCTTTTGGGAAACTTCTCCTCTCCTACGGTTCTGAGCCAGGCCCAAACAGAAACCGAAATTCAGTCAGCGAAGGCTGAGCCAGGAGGAGGGAACAGCCCGTGGAACACCAGCAGCCTTCCCAGCAGCTCCTGCTCCGGGGGGAAAGAGGCACGGGATGGAGAAGGGAGTGATGGAGAGAGGTGTATCCAGAGCAGGAGCTCGTGGAATGAAGAATTGAGCCGGGTTTTCTCAGTCCCTGCTTTTTTCCAGAGGGATTTTTTCACCCCACCCCATCAAACTGCAGATCCCATCTGCTGTCAGCGCTGAGGGACCATCCCATAAACCTGACCATGGTGGGAGGGAATTTACCCCCATCCCATAAACCTGACCGGGGCAGGAAGGAATTTACCCCCATCCCATAAACCTGACCATGGTGGGAGGGAATTTACCCCCATCCCATAAACCTGACCGGGGCGGGAAGGAATTTACCCCCATCCCATAAACCTGACCATGGCGGGAAGGAATTTACCCCCATCCCATAAACCTGACCATGGCGGGAAGGAATTTACCCCCATCCCATAAACCTGAGCGGGGCGGGAAGGAATTTACCCCCATCCCATAAACCTGAGCGGGGCAGGAAGGAATTTGCCCCCATCCCATAAACCTGACCATGGCAGGAGGGAATTTAGCCCCGACTCGGAGCCGGGGAGCTCTGCAGCTCCAGCTCTGGGGCTTCCCAAATGATGTTTTTATGAAATGCTCGATGCATAATGAGCGCGAGTTCTGATTAAGAGCGGCTGACTAATTGCACCGTGGCAGTAAATAAGCCTCTGCCTCCATTAATAAAACGAAATGCTTCGGTAGGAATTAGGATAATTACGATTTTGTGGGGGTTTTTGGCAAATAATTCCGACCTACCCAGGCACCAGCGGATTCCAAGCACTGAACCAGCGCGCAGGGGCAGGGCAGGGGTGGGAAGCAGCCGGGTTTTCCACGGATCCGATGGATAACCAGACTGAAAAGAAACCCTTGGGGTTTGTGAGCCCTTCAGAGGATCCCGTGGGTGGCTCTGGTGGTGGCTGAAATCCCGCCTGGGACAGGAGACAGGGATCAGTCCCACATGGATCTGTAACCTCTGGGTTGGGGTTAATTGATCGATTAACGACACCCACGCCCAGGGAACTCTGGTTTATTCAGAGCCCCGAGGGAAGGACGTTTCCCGATGGAAGGCTTTGCTTCATTCCCAAAAAACAAACTTTCCCTCCCTTCGTCATCCTCGGAGCCGCATCCCTCCTTCCTCCTCCCGGAGCCTGTGGAAAAGGGCCAGGGGTCCACGAAGCCAAACAAACACCAGGGCTGCTGTTTACTGTGCCCGGGGCGAAGGAAATCCGAGCGAAGCGGGAATGCAGGAGCCCCCAGCTCCATCCTCCCTCTCCGTGCGGGAAGGGCTCCGTTCCTGCAGCGCCACTCCAGAACTTAATAAAGCAGAAAATCCACAACCCCTGGGCTGCAAATCCTCCACCTAGCCCGGCAATGAGGATGTGCAGCTAATTAACTTCCTAGGAGTCGCAGCTGAACAGGAAAGAGCACATTAAAACGGGAACGTGTGCTGGGCACGTCCCGCGGGAATCGGCAAATTGCATCAGAGGAACCTCGATTCCGATGATAAATTAACGCCAGCCACGAGACCCGGCATGTTTTCCACCGTTTCCCTGCCTCCTGGAATAATGAACCCATCAAAAATCCAGCTCCCTGCAAGGCAGGGTGGGGAGAAGCAGGAGCAGCTTCCCAGCTTTGCCGGGCGGGAGGATCCCGGGCGTCCTCCGACTGCACCCGCGGCACCAGTGACTGCCCTGCCTCGTCCCACCAGGCAGAGAGTCCCAAAATCCCGGAATTACTGAGGTTGGAAAAGCCCTCCAAGAGCACAGAGTCCAAGCTGTGCCCGATCCCCACCTTGTCCCCAGCCCAGAGCACCGAGTGCCACGTCCGGGCCTTCCCTGGACACCTCCAGGGATGGGGACTCCAACCCCTCCCAATGGCTGACGCCCTTTCCAGGAAGAAATTCCTCCTGAAACGTAGGTTTGCACCAGGAATCACTTCCTAGGGCCCCCTCTCCCAGAAAAAAGATGCTACCCGTGGTCTAACCCAGCTGTGGTTTAGGCCTGAGAAAGAAATTGCAGCTTTAAACAGCGTGCAGCTACACCTTGACGGTCCTTCCTCCTCCTCCTCCTCCTCCATCCGTGCACTATTCCCAGTTTTTCTTCCCAAGAAGTGACTTGCATGGATTTAGAAGGCAAAATATTCATCCTGCAGGCCCTTTCTGAGCCAGGCACCACCGCTGGACAGGAGAGGAGCCTCGGGGCTGTTCGTCAAGCTCTCAAAGCCTTCCCAAGGGTTCTCGCCCAAAATAGCCCAAAAGTCACTGTGCAAAACATCCAGTCCCAAACCATATTTCCCAGGGAGCTTTCCAGCCGTGATCTGCACATCCAGAAAAGGGCAGGAGCACCAAGAGATTCCATTTGGAGGGGGTCGAGGGGGTTTCAGCTCCCACCAGGCCCATCCTCACCCTGCTCAGGGGAACCTCGGAGCAGCTGCAAAGCAGAGCCCCAAATATTCCCAAGGCAGGCGTGAAACGCAAGCCCTGGGAGCCCAGAGAGGGATTTGGGTCAGCGCCGGCACCCACGGAACAAACCCTGACCCCGGGAAAGGCTTTTACCGGGCCCTGCAGTCGCTGTTTGTTTAAATCCAAGGAATGCTCTGCCCATCACGTGAGGCTTTATTGATTTCCTCTGTACTCGGGATCAAAAAAAAAACCCACAAACCACCAAACCTGTACCCAGCAGAGAAGAAAAAAAAAAA
>VXAZ01000780.1:566041-576534 GCA_013399875.1 Gymnorhina tibicen | reverse complement strand
CCCAGCAAAAAAAAAAAAAAAAAAAGATAAATAAAATCCAACGGAGATGGTATTTCCAGGTTGGAATTACAGCCCTGGCTCCCCACCCTCCCTGATCATCTTTTACACCCCGGGTATCGGCAGGCTCCCGGTTAGAGCTGAGTAATGGCCCGGCAGCTCTTTCCCTGGATTATTCATTAACTCCTGCTGCTCCTGCAGCTCCTGCCCTCCTCTCCCTGCCCCGGGAACGGGCAGCGCCCAGGGGACACCCCCAGACCCCAGCGCCCATCGGATCCCGGAGGGACGGGGCTGCTTCCCCGTGCAGATGCTCCCGAGGAGAACGAAGCCTGGCGGGAGAGGAGATGAGGCTGATTAAGCCTCATTATCCTATTTAGTAATGACGGGAGCAGAGTCAGGCAGAGGAGTGGGAAGAGCAGGAGCTGAGGCAGGGCTGGGGCAGCCCACGGGGCTTTCAGCTCCCACCAGGAGCAGCCGGGTTCCAGCAGGGAACTCCTGCTTGCTCGGAGGTGAGGGGCCACCACCCAGAACAGGCAGGAGCCAGGGAGCTCCTGGAAGCCACAGGTGCTCCACTGCACCCAAAGTTCCCCCAGGGTGGGCTTGGGAGCAGCCTCGGAATTCCACAGGAACGCCCGGGCAGCTCCTGGGGGTTCGGCAGCCCCGAGACAAAGGCAGCTCACGGGGAACCACAAAACCCCTCGGGGTGGAAGAGCCCTCGGAGAGCACCGAGTGCCACCGGCCCGGCACCGCCGCCCCGTCCCCGAGTGCCACATCCACACGGCGCCACAGCCCTGCGGGGACCGCGACTCCGCCCCCGATGCTTCCAAATTTCACCTGCTTGTGGAAATCCCGGAGCAAAAGCAGCCACGGGACTGCCTGAAAAGCAGAGCCAGGGCTGGAGGCATCCCCTGGACTCCCGTGGGGCTCCCCCAGGAAGGAGCAAGGAGCACATCACGAAACCCAAGGAAACACCAAACTCGGAACAAAACGCAGCCAAGTCAGCAGAGCTGCGTGACAGATTTGAAGGATGAGAATAATAACACTTAATCCCAGCATTCTTATGCCTCGCAGTAGACCCAAAATAGCTCCTGAGCCATCAGGGACCTGCTGCACTGAATTTTTAAGTAAACTTTCCCTCGGAGGCTTTGGGTCTTGGCACCGAAGACGCTGAGCCCGACCCTTTTTAGGAAAGGCAGCAGTGGCTCACACAGCCCCGCCAGCTGCCCCTCTGCACCCAAAACCTCCTCCCGCACCGGCTGACAGCCTGGTTTCGAAAAATCAGGTTCAGCCGGAGGCTCCTCGCGAGGAGAGTTGGGAAAACGAAGGCGAGCCCGTTTCTTAAAACCCCCGGGATCTGTTTTTGCCGGGGTCTCGCCCTCCAAGCAGCCCCAAACCTCCTGGCGTGGTTCGCCAACCTCCACCCTCCCCACCGGCATCTCCTCCTCCTCCTCCTCAGCTGGAGGAGCAACAAACACGTTAAAGGCTTCGGAAAGATAAAGATGCAGCAGATGAAATCTGCCTTTTGTGAGGAATGCACTGGCTCCAGCTGCTTGGGATCACCAACAGCTGGGCCGGGAGGCTTAACCCTCCCTGTGCCATGAGCAAGCGCGGGGCTGCCCCGGCTCCAGCGAGGAGAAGAACCCTCCCCGCTGCCAGGAGAGCGGGGCCGGGCCGATAAGGAGTCGATAAAAGCTTTTGGAGGCTGCTGTTACCCGGCCTGGAGCTGTGCCAGGCCGGGAATGCTCCCCGGGCAAAGAGCAGGAGCTCGGAGCAGGGATGGGGACGGGGACAGGCTGCCCCGGCCCCACCGGCACCCCCAGCGCCCTCCTCCCACCCTCCCAGGGCACCACCGGCCCGAGATGGAGCTCATTTCCCAGCCCTCCGTGGCTTGACCCTGGTCTGAGCGGCTCCCCGGGGAAAGGTCCGGGCTCCAAAGGAAGGGAGATGGCTCCAGAGCCGCGTTCCCGGCCCGGGGATGGCTCGAGCCTCACCAAACTCGTTGTTTTCCATTCCAACACGCTCAGCTCTGACCTCTGCCCACGCAGCATCCCCTGCAGCCTCGCCGGCTCTCCGTGCCCTTCCCAAAGCATCCCGAAAGTCCCATCCCGAGCCCGCTGCCCAGCTCCAGGAGCCATTCCCGCTCTGCTGGGCAGGGGACATGGAGCCCCCCACCCTCTGCCAGCTCTCCCAGCCCTTCCCGACGCATCCAGGGGAGGAAAAGCAGCGTTTTGGATCAAACGGACCCTGCCGAGGTGGCTCCCGCCCGTTATCCGTGTGGAGAGACCCCAGCCCAGGGACACCCCCTTTTCCAGGGGGAAAACACACCAGCAGCAGCAGCACTATTTCGGGATACAAACCCTCCTCGAGCTCCACGTGAGCCACGGGGTGCAAACCCTCCCTGTCCCACGCACCAGCCAGCAGAATTCCCATGGGATGAGCGTGTGGGGGCAGGCGCTGGCCCACGCGGAGCAAACGAGCCAGGAGGCAACAGCTCGGCTCCCAGCAGCATTTCACCTGGATTCGGGGATTTACTGGATATTTTTTTACCTATCCGTGCTTCCTCCAAGGCCACCACCTTCCCAGCCCATCCCTGTCACCCCATCCTGCTATTCCCAGCACAAGGATTTCACTTCCCCCAAAATTCTTCCCTCTCCGCTCTTCCAACACCCAGTGGAAAACTGCAGCCGCCAGGAACGAGCGGGGCTTGTGCTCCAGCTGGTTCCCCACCCTGCCGGGAAACACCAGGAAAAGGCAGCGGATCCAGCCCGTCCCAGCTGCTGGGACACGCTGGGATAGGGAGAGCAGCGGGAAAAGGCAGAGTTCGGAGCCAGACGGCCTCCGAGGGATCCGTCGGCAGCTCCCGGCCTCCCCCGGCACCCTGGAGAGGGTTTGGGAGCCCCAGGAAGCCCCAGAGGGCCAGGACGAGGCAGGCAGGGGGCGAGGAAGGGAAGCAGGTTCTCCCTCCTGGCATTTCCTGCCCCGGGGGTTCGGCCCAAGGCTGTGGGATTCTCCTCCCCGCCCAGGAGGCACCCGGACCTCTGGTCCTGTCAGGAGGGGTTCCAAAAACCAGGGAGGGGCGGGGGGGAAGGTTGGACCTGCAGACTCCTTAAAAACCTCCCCCTCCTTCCTCACCGCCGCGGAGCAAACACAACCCCGCCGAACTAAACAGGGAAATCCAAAAACCTCCCCGGAAGCGCTCGGAAATCTCCTCAGATCCTTGCGTTTTCGGCTGCAGAAATCCACCAGCTCCCCCGTTTAGTTATTCATTTCTTTCTTTCTTTCTTTAGCAGCAGCCCCAGCTGCTTCCCTGGCTCGTGCAGCGCTCCCGGGGCTGGGACACGAGGTCACACCTGAGCTGCGCCAGGAGCGCTGCCAGCAAACAGAACAAAAGCTGAGGTGTGAAGGGGGGAAAAAAAAAAACAAACCAGGAAGATTGAAAAAAAACAAAAACCAGAGCTCAGCCAGCCTAAAGCTGCATCCAGCACTGCCAGAGCCAGCCAGGGCTCGGGGAAATCACGGATTCGTTAAATCTGGGAAAGAAATTCATCCGTGTCCAGCTGCCAGCTGCTCTTCCTTGCAGCTGGAGGAAAGGCAGGAGCCCCTCCAGCCCGGGAATTCCCACTCACCAGCACTGGGATGAGCCCCCAGCCCCGGAATTCCCACTCACCAGCACTGGGATGAGCCCCCAGCCCCAGAATTCCCACTCACCAGCACTGGGATGAGCAGGTCGGCCCCGTACACGAACGCTGCTCCCAGGGCAAAGCCCGCGGCCACCGGGAAGAAGGAGAAGGCTCCGAAGGTGCCGGATTCCTCGGCCATCTCGATGGCCGGGGCCAGCAGGGACCAGTAGGACGCAGCCAGCATGACCTGGGGACGGAAGGGCAGTGGTGAGATCCCGAGGGACAAAAGGGAAGCCAAAATCGCGGTGGAGGAAGGGCTGCGGGACCGGGATCGCGCAGGGGGAAGGAGCGAAGCGATCCCAGAGGCAGCAGCAGGAGGATGCTGTGGGAAAGGTGACCCCAACTCCCTGCCCAGCAACCCCCAGCACCCCGGGAAGTGCCCTTTGCAGGATGCTCGGAATCCCAGAATGGTTTGGGTTGGAAAAGACCTTAAAGCTCATCCCATCCCACCCCTGCCACGGGCACGGACACCTCTCACTGTCCCAGGCTGCTCCAAGCCCCGTCCAACCCAGCCTTGGGCACTGCCAGGGCTCCAGGGGCAGCCGCAGCTTCTCTGGGCCTCCCCACCCTCACGGGGGAGAATTCCATCCCAGTTCCCAACCCAAAGCTCCTCTCTTCCGGCTCAAAGCCTCTAAAGAGGAGCTGCCGCTCGGCTCTCCCAGTGCGAGGGCTCGGAGCGAACTCTCCCATCCTCAACCTCTCCCAAGGAAGGGAGGGAGGGAGGGAAGAAGGAGCTGCCTCTTGCAGACACCACTCCCTGGGGGGTTGTGTAAACCCGAGCTCGCTGTGAGTAAGAAGAACGAGGGTTGTCATGTCAGGCTTAAGCACGGCTGTCAAACCTCATCTTTCAAATGCCACCTCCTTTAAAAAACAACCGCACGCCCCAGCGCGGAGACACAGGCAGCAGGGAGAGGCTCCGGGGAATTATGTTGTCAGCTCACGCCCAGATATCATTTCCCCACGGCAAACACAGCCCTGACGGGGCTCAGCCCCCAGAGCCTGGCAGCACCCAAGGCGGCTCCGAGGATCCCACCGGCTCCGGGGGAAGGCGCCGACGGAGCTGGGAGCCAGCCCGGGGCCAGGGAAAAGCGATTTATTGCTGCCTCGTGCGGACCGAGCCCTCCGCGCCCGGGTGCTGGAAGTCACCGCCACGGAACCGCAGGGAGCCCTTCAGCAGCTCCCCTGCAAAACCGGGATTTGGGGATGCGGGATTGCCCGGAGCAGCCCGGCCCGGGGCAGCGTCACCCCCCCGGTGCCAGCTGACAAAAGGGGGAGGCTTTCTGCCAACAACCCGACCGCAGCCCCAAATCCCCCCCGATCCCAAAGCCAGGGACGGGCCCCGAACGTCACCGAGCCGGCTGGTGGCAAAGGCGGGAATAAGAGAGGAAAATCCCCTTGGATCCACAAACCCGGAGCCAGCCGGGCAGAGGATTTCCCACTCCTTCCCCTCGCTCCAGCCCCGCTGAGCCGGGGAGCAGCTGCTGGCACAGGGACCCCCCCCACTCCTGCCCAGCTGGGTTTGGGCACCGTGGCTGCCTTTGTGCCCCGAAGCCGAGATGCAGCAGTGCCATGAATCCACCGATTCCTGGGAAAACGAGGCTGGGTTGGGTTGGTGGGGGAGGAGAGCGGGCAGGAGGCAGCTGTGGGGTCCGAAGCATCGCCGGGCTGGGGGAGCCCAGACCCTTCCCCTGACCCAAACCCAGGCTCCGAAACCAACCACGGGGGACGAATCCGGATCCGTGCCCTCACGCTGCCGAGAACCCCTCCAAACACGGCGGGATTTAAACCCCAACGCCTCTCCCGGGGCTGGGCATCTCCTTCCACAGGGATTCAGCGCAGGAATCCCCAAAATTCCGGGCTTCGAACCCCCCTCGCCCCCCCAAACGCGCGGATCCGGAGCTCAGCCCCGCGGCTGCGGAGCCCCGCGGGAGCTTTTCCCCTGCAAATCCGGAACAAACAGAGCCGTGACCCTCGCACCCGGGGCCGGGCTGAAAGGAAACCCCTCATTAAAGCAGGGCAGGCCCGGCCACGCTCCTGGGGGACCCCCGCAGTGAGAACGGGAACACGGCGGGCAGGAAACCCGGGAAGGGGAGATCTCGGCGGGATGGGAGAGTCAGCGGGCAGAGGAGCCTCCGGCAGGGCGCTTTCCCTGCCAAACCTTTCCCCTGGGCTCCACGAGGGCTCCAGCAACGAGGAGCTCCCGACGCCGTTCCTAAGGGAATGTTCGATCCCAGCCGTGCCGGGGGAGGGCTGAGGAGCGTGGCTGGGCGAGCTCCTGCTCCACCTGGCACAGAGGACGCCCAGCTCCGGCCCAGCAGAGGAAAAGCTGTGGAAAAGGGGTGGGGCTGCAGGTGTTTGTTGCTGGTGTCCGAGCCCAGCCCTGCAGCAGCGCAGAGACAGAGGAGGAAAATAAAAAAAGAAAAAAAAAATCTCATTTAAGGATATCAAGATTTAAGAGAAAAGGCAGAATTCCACACCAGATGCCCCAGCAAGCGAAGCTTTGTCTCTATGGAAACACATCACCTCGGAGGCTCCTGCCTGCGAAAGCCTGGATTATCCGGGAGTTCCAGGGAGGGAACTGAGGCAGGGAAAAGGCAAAGCCGGGGCTGGAGGGAGCTGAGCTCGCCCACAGCACGGCAAGGACCAGGCTGCCCAGGTCCCTCCACCCCGGGTGACGCCTGTGCTGTCACACAGGGGCAGCTTGAGCCACCAGGATGCTCCCAGTACACTCAGGGGCTCTCCCAGTACACCCCAGTTCAATTTAACCCCCAGCACCCCCAGACCACCTGGAGCATCTGCAGGGAAGGCAGCGCCCAGCCACAGCTCCCTGCATCCCAAACCAACGCTCTGCACCCTGAGGTCACCTGGGCGTCCCTGTCCCACGTCCTCCTCCCGGCTCAGCGGTGGCAGAGGCATTTGGAGTTAATCCTGGGTTTATTTGGCTTGGCAGCTCCCAGAAGGTGAGCAGGGAAACGTTTGCCAGGAGGGTGGAGAACCAGCCCAGCTCCAGCCTGGCACGGGCGAGGGCAGTTTCCACAACCCCTCCTGCCTGAGGGCTGGGGCGGGAGGTGATTTCTCCGTGGGTCCTTCGAGAAGCCCCCAAACAAAAAAAAAAAACAGGAAAAAGGGGGAGGAAAACGCTCCTCGTGCTGCTAAACCCTTCCAGGCAAAGAAAAGATGGACACCCAGCTGTGGGCCAGGCAACGGCAACGCTGCCCAGCCGGGGGAATTAAAACTCAGGGGGATCCTGGTGTCACCACGGGCTCCCTCCATGCCCATCCCTGGCGTCACCACGGGCTCCCTCCCTGCCCATCCTGGTGTCACCTCGGGCTCCCTCCCTGCCCGTCCCCTCCAGGCACTGCAGCACCCCAAAACCAATCCCCCCTTCCTGCTCCGAGCACCGCCAGCTGAAAGAGCTGAGGGAAAAGCAAATGTTTGCGGGAGTTCTGCTTCCTGAGCCACGCCTGGGCCAGGCGGGGCTGGCTCGGAGCTGCTGGCACCGAGACGCGGTGGCCACGGCAAGGACAGCGCCGGGACAGCAGCTCCTGGCCCCGGCTCCGGGATTCACGGAGAAATGCCAGCCCGAGGGTGCCCTACGGCCACCGAGGCGAACGATCCTCACCCTCCAGGGAGCAAAGCCGGCTCCTGCCCCGCCGGGACACCGGGCAGAGCCCAGGGGACCCCAGCGCCCGCGGGAAGGGGCACCTCTCCCCAGGGCACATCCCAGGGGCACCTGCAGCTGGGCCCCACCTTTAATGAGGGAAACCGAGGAGATTTAACGAGCCTGGATGAGGCCCCACCTGCCCCCTGCACCTGGGCAGCGGCAGCTCCACACTCCCAAGCCCAGGAACAATTTCAAGCCACGCGGTCCCACGGTTTTCCTTCAGGAAAAGCTGCCACGAGCCCCACGCTCCCTGCGCAGCTCTCACAGAGAGTTGCAGCTCTCTCTTCCCTCTCCTCCCGAGGGTTTTAAGCACCCACGGAGAAGCACAGAGCCAGCCAGGCACGGCAGCCCCCGGCACAGCTCTCCCGCCCATCCCCATCGCTCCGGTGCTCCGGGAGCCGCTCGCAATGCCAGGGAAACGAGGAGAGTTTAACTCCGGAGAGCCCGGCCCGGCGTGGGCAGCGCGGTGCCCCCGTCACCGTCCTGGTGCCACCTCCGCCCTCACCGGGGGGAACCGGGACGGGACAGGACTGAGCTGAGCCCTCCCCCGCCCTCCTCGGGGAATCATCCAAGGGGTTTTAACTCGAGTGGGCACCGAACCGAGCGTGGAGGGGCTGCAGAGAACACGGGGAGGAGGGGGAGGAGGAGGAGGAGGAGGAGGCTGCACTCACCCCTGCGGCAAAGCCCAAGCTGCCATCGAGGATCCGCCTCTGGAAAAAAACCAAACACAAAACACCTTTAGCTGCTGGTGAAAGCTCTGCCCACGGCGCTGGGGAGATGGGGAAGGGGTGGCCAGGCTAGAGAGGGACTTTGGACAAGGGGGAACAGCTTCCCACTGCCAGAGCGCTGGGAGAGATGGGATATGGGGAAGGAATTGTTCCCCGGGAGGGTGGGGAGGGNAAGGAATTCCTGGCTGGGAGGGTGGGGAGGGGCTGGGGTGGAATTCCTAGTGCAGCTGTGGCTGCCCCTGGATCCCTGGAATGTCCCAGGCCAGGCTGGATGGGGCTTGGAGCAGCCTGGGACAGCGGGAGGTGTCCCAGCCATGGCAGGGGTGGCACTGGATGCGTTTTAGGGTCCCTCCCAACCCAAAACATTCCGAGATTCTGTGCTGGCAGCATCCCCACGGAGCATCCTGGCTCCCTCACTGCCCACCCAGAGCCAGGCCAAAACCCGTGCAGAGTTAAACCAGAGGCTCTCCTGCCCCTCTCCACGCGCTGCCCTGCATTTCCCTCCCTCCCTGAAGGCTTTCATCCCTCCCTTACTGGGCTGCCCCACACAAATCCGTGCTCTGCCCTATCCCAGAGGGATAAATCCTGCCCGTTTCACTCCCAGGGCAGGTTTTTTCCCCCCTCCCCGAGGAAGAAAACCAAAGTGCTCCTCCAAAGGGAGCCTCGCTTCGCAGCCACCTCCTGAATAAATCATCACAAGACCGAGGCATAAATAATAAATCCATCTGGGCAATTTGGAACACCCTGGCGAGGGGGGCCTCTAATTTTGGATCCGGGGTGACCTGAAGCTCAGCACACTTTGCTCCTCCTGAGCACGGACTGACCCAAATCCTGCCCTGGAAACGTGGCAGCAAAACCAGGTTAGAGGCAGGGAAGCTGCTGTTGCCAACACAGAGCCCTGCCTGCGGCTCCCGAGCCCCGGGAGCACATTCCAGAGCCCGGGCTCAGCACCCGGATTTCCCTCCCCTCCGGTGGGTTGAGAAAGGAGCCGGATTTTTCCCTCCTCTCGCCCCAGGAGCGGCGCTGAGCCCCTCAAAGCTGGGAGCGGGCAGCCCAAACCCCGCCACGAGCAGGGCAGGGCCCTGGGCTCCGGCTCCTGCCGGGATCCCAGGGATGAGGAGCCGGTCCGGCGCTCACCTGCCCGCTGGAGAACACGAACACCAGCGCCGAGCCCGCCGCCGTCAGCCCCCAGGTGAGGAACGTCCCCAGCAGTGCCTGCAGCACCGGCCCAGATCCCGGGATCATGCTGGCCTGGGAGAGAGGAGCAGCCTCGGGAACAGAGCCAGAGAACCCCCCGAATCCCGCCCGAATCCCACCCGAATCCCACCCAAACCCCTCCGCACCACAGGGATCAGAGCCAGCCCCCCCTAAGCTCCTCTCTCCCCCTCAGGCGAGGCTCTGCAATTCAAGCCGAGCTTAAATGGGACACAGCACGTCCCAGCACCGGGGTTTGGGGTTCAGCCAGGCACAAACCGTGCCCAGACCTCGCCCAGGCCCCTTTTTGTGCCCCAAGCCCGGTGTTCCCGGTGTGGAAGGCAAACACCACCCTCCCAGCACCCGGCTCCCTGCGCCTCGGGAAAGGGGGGAAAGGGGAACAGAGCCCAGGGATGGGGACCGAGCCCTGGGAAGGGCCCAGGGAGCAGCGCTGCTGTGGAAATACAGGCGGGAAATGGGGATGTGCGAATTTACAGCACAGGCGGGCACGGAGACATTTATATGGGAACACATCAAATACACAGGGGCTGACGGATTCGTGTGTAAATACAGCAGAAATACACACACCAGTGCCGGCTTCAAAGGCTCTCCCAGCCCCCAGCCTTGCCCCAAGGCTTTTCCCAGTCCCTGCAGGTGCGTGCCCAGCCCAGATCCCGCTGGTTCCCTGGCTCAGCCTCCCCCCAGCTCCCCAGGAAGATCTACAGGGGATCCTACAGCCCACCCAAGAGGGCCCAACACCCTCCAAATACCCCCCAACCCTACATAGGGCGCTCCGCCCTATTACCCCGCACCCTCCAGCCACGGGGCCGGTCCCAGGACCCCGAATCCTCCAAACCTAGAGCCCCTGGCCCGTCCCAGTGCNGCCGGTCCCAGGACCCCGAATCCTCCAAACCTGGAGCCCCTGGCCGGTCCCAGGGCCCCCAACCCCCCAAAACTGAAGCTGCCGGACCCCCAAGCCCCCCAAACCTGGACGCCCCAGGCCAGCCCCAGGACCCCCGGACCCCGCAAACCTGGACACCCTTGAGCCCCTGGCCCATCCCAGGGCCTCCGAACCCTCCCAAACCTGGAGCCCCGGAGCCCCTGACCCATCCCAGGAACCCCAAACCCCCCCAAACCCGGAGCTCCCGGCCGGTCTCAGGCCCCCCTCAAACCTGGAGCCCCCGGTCGGTCCTAGAACCCCTCAGCCCCCAAGCCCGGAGCGGCGGCCGG
>VXAZ01000780.1:536941-552942 GCA_013399875.1 Gymnorhina tibicen | reverse complement strand
CCCCCTTTCCCTCACCACCTTCTTCTCCTCCCCATCCCTTCTTCTCTCCGCTCATCCCCTGTTCTCTCCCCCCTCGCCCCCTCTTTTATCCCCCTCTCTGCTCCCTCATCCGCTCTTTTCTCCCGTGTCCCCTCTCCAGGCTCGCCCGCCCTCTCACCAGGCTTTCTACGGGGCGGCGGCGCAGCTGAAGCTGCTGCTGGAGGTTCCCGAGCAGGTGTGGGGGGCGGTGGAGGGCGGCCGCTACCTGCCCGCGGCCCGGCTCCACCTGCTCGGGGCCCACCTGCGCCGCCAGCTCCAGCTCGACACCCCCCGAGCCCGCTCCAGCCCCGTCCTCGCCCGGTTCCCCATCCTGCTGCGACAAGTGGCGGCCGCCAGCCACCTCAGGTGCGCCGGGAGCGGGGCGGGTGAGGAGGGGGTGAGGTGGGAAGGGCTGGGCGAGGAGGGGACGAGGCCCTGGCACAGGTCACCCGGAGAAGTTGTGGCTGCCCCATACCCTGGAAGTGTCCCGGTGCCCCGTCCTGGAAGCTGGATGAGACCTGGAGCAACCTGGTCTAGGGGAAGGGGTTTGGAGCTGGTTGATCCTTAAGTTCCCTCCCAACCCGAACCGTTCCCTGATTGAGCTGCCGTGGCCCCGGGGAAGGCAGGAGAGAAATCGGCTGCAGCAAGGTCCCGAGAGGCTGTGCCTGAGGCAGCTGCGCCTGGATCCCGCAGGAAAGCTGCTGGCAGGATCCCGGGGCCGTGGCAGGTGTCAGAGCTCCAGGAATGCCCCTGGACAGCCAGCAGGCAGGGAAAGAGGGATCTGAGGGAGTGTCCTGGGGGCTGCGGCTGGCAAGGACCAGGGGGCTCCATCAGGTAACGGGACAGGACTAACAGGGATTTAGGGAAATCCTTTCCAACCCAAACCATTCCACGAGCCTGGGACCAAAAACCACCTCACCAGGCCCGTAATATCCAGGTATGAGCGGGACAGTCTGGGGCAAGCGCCACCTTGGCTTGGCAGTCACCGCGCGGCCACAGGCGGTGACTCCCAGCCGGTTCCCGTGGCAGATCCACCGTCCTGCAGGAGAGCAAGGCCCTGCTGCGCTGCCGGACGGGCTCGGACCAGGCGGTGGCCGAAGCCCTGTGTGCCATCACGCTGCTGGAGGACAGCTCCCCACGCCAGGCCCTGGCCGACTTCCTGCTGGCCAGGAAACTGGCCATCCAGCAGCTGCTCAACCAGCCGCACCACGGTCAGTGCCACGGGGCTGCTCCTGGGGAAAGGTCCGGGGGAGCCTTCCCTTCACCTCCTCCTGCCCCCCGGAGCAGGGCTGGGTGGTTCCCGTAAATCTCACGGCAACAGGGACGCTGCAAAACAGCACAAAAATTAACGGTTCTCAGGGGCTCAGGCCAAGCCCACCTGTAACGGGGAAGCAGATGGGGCACGAGGCTGAGTCCTTCGCCCTCCAGCCCTGCCCTGGCAGGGACCACGGGCCTCGGCCCTGTGGCTGAAGGGCTGCCTTGGCTCAAAGTCGCCTCTCTGCAGGTGCGGGTATCAAAGCTCAGGTGTGCTCCCTGATGGAGCTGCTCACCACCACCCTGTACCAGGCCCACGCTGTCTTCTACACCGTGCCCGAGGGGATGGCCCCGGACCCAGCCCTGCCCTGCGGATTGCTCTTTTCCACCCTGGAGAGCACCACGGGCCAGAGCCCCGCAGGTGAGCCCTGCGGCCGCCCAGGCGGGCGGGCAGGAGGGTGCCCCGTGCTGGGCTGAGCCCTGGCTGCGATTCCAGGGAGAGGAGGGGTGCTGGAGGAGGATTTGAAGCTGAGCAGCTGGTTCAAGTACCTGCCTGAGTCCGTGGTGGAATTCCAGCCGGCCCTGCGGACCCTGGCGCACCCCATCAGCCAGGAGTACCTCAGGGAGACCCTGCAGCAGTGGATCACCATGTGAGTGGGACGGGGCAATCCCAGCCTGCCTGACTTCCTCCTCATCCCCTCATCCCCCTCGTCCTTCGCCCTCGCTTAGGCAGCCAGAGGCAGCACAGCGCGCCCGGCAGCCGGGCACCCCGTGCCAGGGCCTCGCCGCCCTCACAGCGGGGAAACTTCGCCTCCAGGTGCAGCGAGGACATCAGGACGGGGGTCAGGACCCTGCTGGTGTACGTGAAGAGCATGAAGGGGCTGGCGGGGATCCGTGACGCCGTGTGGGAGCTGCTGTCCAGCGAGTCCGGCAGCCACAACTGGGAGGCCGTGTGCCGTCGCCTGCTGGACAGGCCCGTGTCCTTCTGGGAGGAGCTGCTGCAGCAGCTCTTCCTGGACAGGCTGCAGGTGGGTGCTGTGCTGCGGGGAGCCTTGTGCCGCGCCCCCAGGCGCTGTCTCACCCAGCCCACGGTGCACTGAGGGTGGGTGTGTTTAAGTGGCACATTGAAATCGGTTTTTTTTCCCTCCTGGTTGTGTTGCAGACCCTGACCAAAGAAGGCTTCGACTCCATCTCGAGCAGCTCCAAGCAGCTGCTGGCTGTAGCCTTGCAGGAGTTGGAAGTGAAAGCCGGCAGCTGTGCCCTGAGCAAGCAGATCCAGCTGGAGCACAACGTGGCCGCGTTCCTGTGGTCGGAGAGCCCCGGGGACCTGCCCGGGGACGCGGCGTGGGTCAGCGTGGGGCAGCGCGGGCCCTTCGCCCGGAGCGGGCTGGCCATGAAGGCGCAGGCGCTCACCCCGTGCGTGCAGAGCTTCTGCTCCGCGCTGGACTCCAAGCTGAAGGCCAGGCTGGAGGATGTCCTGTCCTACCTCCCCACGGACGACCCTGTCCCCAAGGAGCCCGCGGTGCCACCGCGCTCTGCCTTCGACCGCTTCGCCGACGCCGGCACCGTGCAGGGGCTGCTCCGCGACCGCTGCGTCGCCTGCGTCCGGCACCTCCTGGGCTGCGTCCGGGAGCAGCTCCAGAGCGCCCGGAGCCAGCTGGACCCCCCTGGGGACGCCAAGCTCAACGCCGTGCTCTTCATGGCGAGGCTGTGCCAGGCCCTGCCCGAGCTGTGCCCGCACCTGCAGCGCTGCGTCCTGGGCCAGGCGGGCGGCGCGGAGTCGGCGCCCAAGGAGCCGCGCTCTGCCAAGAAGCTGGGCAAGGGCAAAGCCCAGGAAGTGTCCCCCGAGCTGGCCAAGTGGCAGGGGGTGAAGGCAGAGCTCCTGCAGCAGAGCCTGTTGGCTTATCAGCTCTGGAGCTCGGCTGTCACCAAAGTAAGGAGCCGTTTTCCCTCCTCAGAGATGCTTTTTGGGGAGGGGTTCCCTCGCTGGGGTCAGCGAGAGCTCCCTGGGGGTGGCTCCAGGGGAATGGTCTCCATAAGATTCCCTTTGGGAGGTGTGGGGATGCAGCAGGCCACAGGCAGGGAGGGCTGGCTGGCCTCGGTCCTGCTAGAACTGTACTTTCATTTTCCTGCTCCAGGGTCTGGTTCAGCGCTTCACCCGCACACTGCTGCTCGACACAGCTGGGTCCGTCCTGGCCACGGCCACCAACTGGGATGAGATTGAAATCCAGGAGGAAACCGAGTCTGGGAGCAGCGTGACGTCAAAGATCCGGCTGCCTGTGCAGGTATGAGGAGCAGCCTGTGGGAGGAGCCCGGCACTGCGTGCCAGAACCACTTGCTGAGCTGCTGGGGAGGTTGGTTGGTGTCACGAGCGGAGGACAAACACTCTCTGGTGCTCTTAGAGATACTCACCTCGTGAGGACAGAGGTCAGAGGAAGGAAATAGGTCATTGTCGCTGTTTATCTCTATGAGTGAGGCTGGCCCAGATCCTGTGCAACTGAGCCAGATGAAGGACTTAGGCCTGATTTAAACACAGAGGTCCCAGGGGGGAGATTTCATGGAAGCTGGATGTGCTGAAGGACAGGGCTGCAGCAGTGGGACTGTGGAATCCTCAGGGAACTGAGGCGTGTGGCTTCCCAAGGGTGTGGTGGTGGCACAGGAAGGACCTGACAGGGACAGAGCAGGTGGCAGTGGCGAGGAGGGGGAGGAGGGCCAGGCCTGGAGCGAGTTCTGTGTTTGCACAGCGCGGGAGGGGCTGGGCAGGGAAATGCAGTGAACCTTATCCAGTGAATTCTATTGATCTGAGGGAAAAAGCAGCTGGATGAGAATTCAGGAGGCCCAGGAGATGAGCCCCGGGGAGTGGGTGGGCAGAGCAGGCTCTGTGCTGACAGAAGAGGCACAAGCAATTCTCTTCTCACTGCACTCAGTGTCTGGTAAAGCCTTTTTGGGACTTTGGGAGCTGCTGTAACCCAAAATGTGGGGTGTCAGTAAATCAGACCCCGTGAGACGCCCGAGCCGAGCTGTGGGGCAGAGCTTTGTGGCTGCTGAGGAGGTGGGACCCTCACCCACCAAGGGGTGTGGAAGGGAATGGAACTTCCAGACCAGCTGCAAATAAACTCTGTTCTCCTCCCCAGCCCTCGTGGCACGTGCAGTGCCTCCTGTTCAGCCTGTGCCAGGAGGTGAACAGGGTCGGTGGGCACACCCTGCCCAAGGTCACCCTGCAGGAGCTGCTGAGGAGCTGCCTGGCAGAGGTGCTCGCTGCCTATGAGAAGCTGGTGGAGCAGAAGCAGGAGAAGGTACCGGGCTGTGGGATGGGAGCGTGGCTGGGAATGCAGGGACACATCCAGCTCCTGGAACAGGAAATGCCTGTCCGTGACAGCTGGAAAGGGGACAGCCTTACACTCGCCCTGCCTCCCCCAAGACTGAGGCAGAAGGGGAGCAGACACCAGATTTCACACTCTGGCTGTGCCTTGGGGTTGGGTGTTGTCAAACGTTCCCCCTTGGGCAGCCTCCCCTGTGCCAGGGAGGAGCCCCATTCCCGCCTGTCCCGTTTGCAGAGGCCGGACGGCTTCCCCCTGACCCAGAGCAGGGCCCTGCAGTTACTCTACGACCTGAGGTACCTCAGCATCATCCTGACAGCCAAGAGTGAGGACACCAAACCCAGCAGGATCAAGCAGGACTCCGGGTACGGCGCGTGCTGGGGCTCACATCCTCCAGCAGTGCTTTGGGGGGCCCTAAAACTGTGCACGAACGCTGAGCTCGTCCTCACAACAGAGGAGGGCGGGGGCTCTGTGGCCAAGGGCCGAGGCAGTGGGCTGGTCCCCGCTCCGTGTGTCCATAGGGATACCCTCAGAGGATGCCCCTGGAGAGAGAGGCTTTAACTCCAGCCAAGAGTTAAAGCCTTGTGTAAGCTCCAGCCTGGAGCACCGAGGCGTCTCCCCGGGGGTACCGCAGGGAGCAGGTTCCTGCTGCTGGGCTCGCCTGAGAGCTGGGAGTGCTCAGTAATTCCTGTTCTGCTCAGTCACCCCAGACAGGAAATCCCTGGCTGCTTCAGAGCTGGCATCAGCGGGGTGTCAGCCCTGACAGGAGCCCTCTGCTCTGCTGGCAGGATGGAGAAGGTCATTGACTTCCTGGAGGCACACATCGACCCCTTCGACCTGGATGTCTTCACCCCGCACCTGAACGGCAACCTGAACCGCCTGGTGCAGAGAACCTCGGTAGGGAGCAGGGCTGCAGAGTGCCTTCAGCAGGGCAGCTGGGCTGGCTCTGAACTGCTTAATGCCTCAAGATAAGCACTGGCACTTCCTTGGAAGCGGGGAGAGCGTTCGGTGCCAGCTGAAGATAAGAGGAGCTGGCTGAGCCGGCTGCACGGCCCTGGTGTGGGGCTGGCTGAACTTTATCTGACAGGATTCACTGGAGCCTGTGCAACACTGATTGAGCTAAGTAGTGCTGAAACAGGCCTGGGACTCGGCTGTGGGAATAATTAAACACAAGAGTTAAGGGGGGGAAGGGAGACGCTTCATGTTCACGCTCAGTGCTGTTGGTGGGCCCGTGGACTCGCCACGTAGTGAGGGGTCAGCTCTGCGGGAACCCCAGATCCAAACAGCTCCTGGTGCCTTCCAGCTGCTCTTCCCCAAATCCAAGCAGCTCCTTGTGCCTTGCAGGTTCTCTTTGGCCTGCTGACCGGGACAGAGAACCAGTACGCGAGCAGGGGCGGCGCGCTGAGCTCGCAGGAGCTCCACAACATCCTGCCCTTAGCATCCAGCCAGATCAGGTGAGGCACCCGGCTCTTCCAGGCATTCTCCTGCCTCTGGGAAGCTGCTCTGGAATCGCTGCTTCCCACATCTCTCTTTCTTCCGTCTCTTAAGGTTTGGACTTCTGCCACTGAGCATGTCGAGCTCCCGGAAGAGCAAGTCCACTGCCAGGAGCACAGAAAGAGTCCAGGTTGGTGTTTGACCTGAGCTGTAAAAAACAGGGATATGTTCCCAATATTCACTGTCCCCCCAGCACTCAAGCTTGCGGGGAAAGAAGAAAGTAGCCAAACGTGATTTCACCTGATTTTTATTTCCAGTAAAATGAATCATTACGGCAGCACAGCAGGAGATGGGTTGGATTTCTCCAGGATCCTCCAAACCCCCACCCTCTGCCCCTGTGGTTCGGGGGCCGCTGCTCTGTGGCAGAGCAGGCAATACCCACCCTGCAGAGGCAGTGAGCATTTACACGGATGAGGGCAATGCATCAAAGACAACTCATTAAATAGGGCTGCAAGGAAGGCTGAAGGACAGTAGCTAATGATTTAACTCCTTTCCAGTGGGATGCTGCCCTGTAACCCCCGAGGAGGCCTGGCCAGGTACCCCAGCTGCGTGAGGAGTGTCCTGCTGCTCCCCTGGTGCTGAGCTGTAGCAGCCAATCTTTCTGTTGCTCCATCTCTCCCAGTTTAAAACATCTGCTTCGATGGAGCTCTGTGTGCTGGGTGAGAGCCAAGGAATACCTCGCTGCCGTGGGAAGCAGCAATTAATGTTTCCTTTAGTTATTACCAGCCCAGTCCAGCTGTGGTGGTCTTGGCAAGTGGGACAAGTCGTTGAGTCTTGACAAGAGCCAAGACGAGGAGCTGTAAAGGCCTGGTTTTACCAGTGTCATTTGAGATGATGTTCAATTTGCCACTCTCCTTCTCCATTACTCAGAACCATTAAGGACCAGACCCAGCAGAAGGGGTGTTTAAAAGCCCAGAACTTCCCAAGGAAGGTATTCCTTACCTCTCACGGCTCAGCTGCGGTAGAGCATAGAAGTGTGCAGTGATGTCTGGCTCGTTCTGTCACTCCCCTCAGCCGCTGTGCTGTGCTCAGCACACCTGTGTCCCTGTGCTAGCCACACTTCCCAGGATCCCTGACAGATGCTTGCTCCTTCTTCAATGCTAAAACTCTGCTGGAGAGGTTAAAACCCGCAGTTCTCCAAGAACAGCTCCCGCAAGGGCACCAGCAGGGAATGCAGGGCTTCTGTGCTTCTACCACGCTGTGCTCCCTCGCTCCGAGAGCAACAGCCCCTGCCCTGCTGCTCAGAGGGCTCCGATGAGCGTTCAGGGCTTTCAGGAGCACTGAGGGACACGAGCCCCGTGCCCGTTGCTGCCAGCAGCAGCTGCTGCGCCGCGGCCCCGCGCGCGTCCGTCGCTCACCCCAGCAGCGCCGCCGCTCCGGGCGCGCCTCCGGCCGCAGGGGGAGAGCGGTCGCGCCGCAGTTCCACCTCGCAGCTCCTGTGGGTGAGGGCACGGAGGGAGCCGCGGGGGTGCCGCGATAGTCAAGAGTCACTTTTGTGTTTCCAAAGGGCCAGGCTGCGGCTCCCGCGCCGCCCAGAGAGGAGGAGGCGGCGCGCCCGGGCTCCCTGTTCCGGCAGCTCGCCAGCGAGGACGAGGACACGGCGGCACCGTCCCTCTTCAAGCTGGGCTGGCTCTCGGGCATGACCAAGTGAGGCAGCAACCAATAAAACTGCTCTGGGCGTTTGTCTTCGCTGAGATCTCTCTGTCCCCGTGGCAGGAGCGGTGACACCTCCGGGATTGTCGGTGCTTCCCATCCTCAGCCAGAGCGGGGCGTGCCACGGGAACCAGGCGCAGCTTGGATTGTCCTTGTCCCCTGGCTGCTGGAACAGAGGTGGAGCTGCTCTTTCACCTCCTATCCTTAACGTTGTAAAGTCAAATGAAAGAAAAAAAGTGCCAAAACAAGCTACACGCTAACAGAAAACAAAACATTTCACAGCTGGAAAGGGGTGCTGGAGCCGGGTGAGACTCCTGTGTCCTTCAGGCACCACCACCCTGCCCTGAGTGGCCCCTGCAGCACCTGCCCGACCTGTCCTGGGTCTAACTTCACATTTTCCTTCCAGTCCTGCAGCAGTGAAGCTCAGGAGAGAGGCTCATCACCCTGAGCCGGGTGGGAGCTCACAGCTCACGGGCCTAAAGGACCTGCACTCACTGCTCCTATTCTCACTAACTCTAAATGCTCAAAAAATTATGTTGCCAAATCATTTTTTAACTAGTTTATTGAAATTAAAAAAAGACTTATAAAACTGAAGAGGAACGCTTAAGAGAACTTTACAGAAAGCAACAACTTGCTAACAAACAGATTAGGCAGTCGATTGGAATTGGACAGTTTGCAATCCTATAACACACATGTGGACTCCTCAGTCTCCTCTTGCCACGTACTTTAGAACCACCCCAAAAAGAATCCTATAAAAATTGCTTCAAAGCCCCTTTTGCATTGCAATAGTGCAGCAAACCACAAGTAAACAATCTCCTGTTAACCTGTTATTTCAAATATAGACTGAAAAGGCAACAGGCAATTTTGTGCAATTCCATTTTAACAAACTTTGAAGTTGAAATATCAAATCTACACAGTGCTGTCCCTTCACAGAAGGCAGGGAGCTGCTGGGTCATCATGTAGGGAGGCGTCCCCGGCTCTGTAGGCTGTGGAAGTGGGCTTCCTTCAGGATCTGGTTGATGTGGAAGTAAGGACCTTGGCTTAGTGCAGACTGCTCGTGGAAGGGCTGGGAGGAGACAGGGCTGGATCCTGCAATCCTGGGGTTGAGGCTGGACTCTGCTCTGTCGGGGCTGTTGATGCTGCTGCTGCTACAGCTGCTGCTGCTGCTGCTCCCGCTGTCACTGCTGGAGGACTGGGACACACAGAGGGTGAACAGCAACATCAGACACTTCTTCCTCGCCCCACGGAAGCAAACCTTTAGGACAAACCCCTCCCTTCCACATTTCCAGCCTGATGGACTGAATAAATCCCCCTTGGCACGCAGAGGCTGTTGCTGCCCGCAGCAGCGTCCCAGAGCTGAAGGGCCAAGCCTTCGCCCGGGGGGCTCAGTGACCCCCGGGATGCTGGGCTGCGACCCTTCCCAGTTCAACCCCTCAGCTCTGCCCCCAGCCCCGCGTTAGCACTAGTGAAGTTTGCTGGATTCATCCGAGAATTGGAAAATAAAGAACATTCCCAGGGAGCTGCACGTGTCAGTACAGGCAGGCAGGGCAGGGCTGGCACTTCTGCTCCAGCAGAGGTTTGAGGGAAGCACCATGCAAAGCGTTTTCCTAAGGAGGCAACCCTAAGGTGAGATCTGAAGCACCCAAAGCGAGAGGCTGTTAGAAACCAACGCACACAACCCCCATCCCCAGTCTCTGCACACCCCGACATCGAGTACTCCTCTCCCAGTTCCGTGCTCCGTGGCAGTGTTAACTGGAAGTGTTCCAAAGCAATCCCATCCCAATTTACTTGGCGTGACAGGGAAAGAGCAGCAGGCACCAAAGAATTCCTCATGCAGCAAAAAGAACTCAGCGCTGGGCTGGAATAGAGGCCAGGGCTCATTTGCCAGCATTTAGGATAACCACGTTTCATGGGAATGGCTGGAAGAGCATTTGCCATCATCGTAAGGGATTCAAAGACATAAAACTGCTTGGCTCACACCGTTTTAAGGGCTGCTAAGGAAAGGTTCCATTAGTCCCAGCTGGAATATTTTAGTTGTGTGTGATCTGCTGGTCAGGACCTGCAAATATCTGGGTGAGTCAATCAGCGAGTGGCTGCTCTGCCGTCCCGTAAATGATTCACAAAAGCAGACAGAGTAACTGACAGCAGCTAAAACAAAAAAAATCTACATTTTTGTAAGGATTAAGCCACAGAAGTCAAAGCTTTGTGGCCACAGCGGAGGAGGACAAATTTCGAGAAATCCTCAGGGATTTATTTACCAGTCGGCACCACTTCCAGTGCCTGGAGTAAATCAGGAATGGTGCAAACCGCACCCAGCAGCGTGCCCAGCGAGGCACTGTGGATGTTTGGGTTGGAACACAACCCTCCCCCCGGCCCTGATCCGCCATCGATCCTGACCATCCAACCCTAACAAATCCCTTTGTTTTGCTAAGCACCAAAAATGCTTCAGCTCTGAGGGAGCACAGCAAGCCAAGCCAAGGGCCCCAGGCTGCGAGGAGAGAGAAACACACAGCGGGGTCATTCCCGAGGGAGCACAGATGGGACCGCGGGAGCAACCAGCTCCTCTTCCTAAATCTAAGAGGGAAGAGAGCCCCGGGAGGACAGGGAGGAGCTGCGGGTGGTGCTGGGCAGCCCAGCTGCTGTTGCAGAGCAGCACAAAAAGTCACACGCGATGCTGGAGGGGTCACAGCAGCCTCGGAGAGAAACCCACCGCACAGGACACTTTGTTTCCTTTTAGTCTGCGCTCCTTAGTGAGCTTCGTTACAGCCACCTTCTGCAAATCAAGGTAAAAATCCACGTCAGAACCTGGCCTCGCTCGCTGCTCGCCTTTCACATCTCAACAAACATTCTCCAGCTGTTAGCAGGGATTATTTTGTGCATCTCGGGGGTTTGTAAAGCTGGCGGCGTGTCCTGGGACGTGCTTCTGACACCTCAGGCTGGTGACAGATGTGGCTTGTCAGGCCCTCTTTATTTCCAGTTCTCCACGCAAAGGTTCACTAGCACCGGCACCCCCTTTACCGCTGCCCAAATCGCACGGAACACCTACCGTGTCCCCGGGCTGTGGTGCACTTTCTGTAACGCTTTTGGACTACAATCAGACAAGAAAAGAAGCCTTAAAGTCATCAAGTCAGCAAGACAGGCATCAACAAAGCTTTACAGGGGCGAAGCAAAGCAGCCCAGTGACATTAATGAATACTTTAACCATCGGAGGGGCAGCGGCAAGGTTTACTGGGCTCATTAACATCACACTTTACGTTTTAAAACAGCAAACGAACTGTTAAATGTGCAGATCTGTGGCAATCCCTGGTGAGGGGAACTAGAGAAAGCCACTCAGCCCCTGCTGCTCTCAACATCTTGCACGGTGAGTTTGACAGAGCCACGATCTGGTTTTAGGGAGAACTGAGGACCAGCCCTTCCCTCGAGAGAGGGGGACAAGAGCTTGGATTTGCCCTCTGCCAGGAACCCGGCGGTGTTTCCATGCCGGCACCGGCCAGAACAAAGAGGAACTACGGGAAATTCGGGTTTGCAGAAGTTATTCAGGAAGGAAAGGGTCAGCCAGAACACTCAGACTCGCTTCCTTCCCTGGGAAAACGAGAGCAAAGGGTTTTCATTGGTGATTCCCCAGGCTGCAGAGCACAACTGGGAATCTCAGCATTCCTGCGAGTGGGATCCTCGTGGAGAATCCACTACAACTTTTCCTGGCTTGATTTGGGGGCAAGCAATGGATTGCTAACCAAATCCAGGGCAAACAACACAGCTGAGCTCCTGGAAAAGGGAGGACAGGCTGAACAGGAAGCGAAATTCTGTGGCAAAGGCTCTGCCTCGCTAATGTTTAACGTAGGCTGAAGCTCCAGCCCCGTGTCTGTGCCTGTCCACGGACTGAACCCCAGAGCCGAGGTTTCTGTCACCCCCAGGGTGGCTGTAACCTGGGAGTGGCTTCTCCAGGAGCAGCAGGAATGGCACTGGCCAAAAAGCAGCACTGATGGAGACTGAAGAGAATCTTGTCTCCATCCTGCCAAAGCTGGAAGTCAGGGGTGCTGCCTGTCCTGGGTGAAAGGACAATCCAGCGGGAGAGAACAGCAAATCCTTTGGAATCGGATCTGGGTCGGGAGAGCAGAGGGATTCAAAGTGAGGGACTGAGGGATAACATCACGGAACAGCCCAGGTTTGAACTGCCACTAGGGAAAATCCTCCCTCCACCTCATTCTCCGGAGCAAAACGTGCAAGACAAAACAAACGGGAACAGATCCTGCCAAAAGCCAAGTCCTGTTCAAAGCCCAGCTGCCCGATTGCCACCCTGAGGTTGTGTTCTCAAAGAGGCCTCACTCTGCAAGAGGGAACAGTCAGTCTGAACCCAGACAGGCCAGAGGAATCGGGATTTTGGGGAACGCCTCACAAAAAGCAGGTGTGCGGCGCCCTGCGATGAAAAGCGGCTCTCACGGGCTCTTGGGAGGCACAAAATGCTCCCACTCCCCCTTTCCCAGGCAATATCCCAAAACCTGGGGGGATTTCTAACCAGCAAGAGGTGTCTTTGCACACAGCAGAGTGTCAGGAAGCCGGACACGGGTGTTACAAACTGGCTGAGACTTTCCGAGCGACACCAATCGGAAGCACTCGTGCACAATGAGCACGAGGATTTCTCCCTTTGGCACAGGAAGCCCTTAACCAAATGTTGGAATAATACAGATGTAATCTCGTGGCGTGAATTTCTGGGCATGCTCAGTTCAGGGATCTGACATGAAAACAAGCCAGGGGAAAAAAAAAAAAAAAAAAAAAAAAGGAAAAAGCTCTATTCATCAGGAGAAAACATTGGGAATTCTGTTCCCCGGAGAACGGGGCCGGCGGGGTTTGGGAAGCTGCGTCCACATTCCTCAGCAGTGAGAGCTCCTCCCTGCCTCACACCAGGGTTTAATGGGTTAAAACCAGACTTTTACCAGGCAAGTGCATGCAAGAAGCAGAGTCTCTGTTAGGCTGAGCAGTGACCTCGCCCTGGGTCAGCCATGCCCGAGCTGTTCCCTCGCAGCGCCCAGGAAACCAGGCCAGGGTCAAGGGCACCCCTCCTGTGTGGCCACAACCCCGCTGCCAGTCCTGCTTTTAGTGGCTCTGCCCAAACACCAGGTGTTTACACGACAAGCAAAGGTGCTTCTTGCCACTCACCATCAGGGGTTTTCCTGATATCCTTAATTTCATTACTCCTACTTCAATCCCTTGTTCCACACTAAATCCGTCCTCCTCCCGCCACAAAGCTGCTTTAGCCTTTAACTACTCTACACACGCGGAGGGGTTTGACCTGTTGGACAAGTGATTCAGTGTCAGACGGCAACAAACCAGGGCTGCTTCTCCCCATCACACCCCAAAATGCAAAGTCTCCCTCCTGAAAAAACAGCAACACAGCAGCACGGGGCACTTTTGATCCCCAAGAATTCCTTCATGATGGACAGCAGCTCTTGAAGCGTTTTCCAGCAGTGTCCTATCACATAATCTACTTGTACGGGTTAAGAGAGAGCCTCCCTCACAACAGGAGTGTATTCATATACATTTGAAACCACTTCCAGATTACAAAAAGAGCTCAGTTACACAGCAGCTAAATATTTTCTGCAAAGTACAATCAGTAGTTGAAAAATCGAGTTACTTCTGTAATAATTCAGACTGCAATTGCTCATCACAGTCCACCTTCAAAGTGAGAAGGCTCTAAAAACCCAAGGATATTTCTAAAACCTTCAGAGAAATTGATTTCATCAACTTCCAGGGATGCAGACCAGGAGGGAGCCTCTGCTCTGCACCCTCTTTTCCGCGAATGTTTTGCAACACAAGGACGTTGCTCACAGTGAATTTTCAGGCGATTCACACAGGCAGCAACTCAGGAAATCTGGCAGCAGTTGGGAAATCAGCATATCATTTTAGGAAAAGAAATCTCAAACTGCAGCAAGAGAACACCTGTTCGGTGAGGGGTAAGAAAACAAGAGCGTTTATCCCACACCCAGCAGAAAAATCATGGAGTATATGAGAAAAAAGCCAAATAGTTTTGAGTGTTTAAGCTGTGAACAAGTCTTGCTTAAGCTGAGCAGCTCTATCAGAGCGTTTTTTCCACATCAGATAAGGCCTGCCTGGAATGTGTTTTGTCTTTCTCCCACAAATGATCACCTCACTGTAAGTGAAGGCAAAGTTGATGGTCGGGGCAAAGCGAGCACAGGGACACCTCCACCCTCGGCATCTCCTCAGCTCCGGCCACGGCTCATCCCCCACAGCAAAACCAGACGTGGCAGGACAACGTTTCCCTGCGTGCTGCAAAGCAGGATTTGAAATTTCTCCCCGGAAAGATCCAGGCCAGGGATGACCAGGCTCCCTGGAAGTGCTTGATTTCCAAACTGCCCTTTACAGATTTCACTCTGTGACGTCGCCAAGCCGAACCTCGCGGCCCCAAACACAAAGCTAAGAGATAAAAACGAAAAGGAATTTCCCCAAAAATGAAAGGAGTGCACGGGATATTCCAGGTGCTGTTGGAATGCAGCACGGGAGGAGAGCGGATTTGCCCGGGAAGGCTCTCACCTCAGTGTCCCACGAGTCCTGCAGGACAGCGTTCCTGCTGCTACGCTTTGTCTGGGGAACGTGACCATCATCCTCATTGCCGTTCCTTCTCCTCTTCCTGCAGGAAAGTCGGGGAGAAAACAGAAGGTCAGCTCGCCGATCTACCTTCTGGCCTGTTCTCTGAAGGCACCCAAAAAGAGCAGGGACACTTGAATGGATGCAGGATGCATCCAGCCCCCTGAGGGGCTGTGGACTCCCACGTTCCCCTTTCAGCTGCCGCCTAAGGGCACAGAGAAAAGGATCCCGTGCCTCACAAGATGCTTCCCGTCAGTTTAAGGGACACGGACTCACATTAAAACCATCCTCCTAAATAAACCCGTTTAACAACTGTCAGCCTTGCACGTCTAAAAATAATCCCTGGGCTCGGAGCGACACCTGACAGGCTGGGGACAGCACCAGGACAAGCGGCAGTGACCACATTTTCAGTGAACACCCCATTATTCGCCTGCTCACATGACCCCACAAAGGACTTTCTTTAGCCTCTCCACTCTTGAGAGTGTTTGGAGTCGAGTCACATTCCAAAACAATCATAGTTCCCACGTGGAAATGAGGTTTTGTCAGGAAACCCCTCGTGGAAAACAAACTCTTCGCTGTTTCTGATGTATTTGCCACCCTCTCGTGACGTCTCGGGCCGTCTGGCCTGCTAGGTCCAAGTTTTAACCTGATTTTTATCCGAATCTCTGCAGGCATCGAGGCAAAGGAGAGTTTGGAGGAGGATAATGGGATGGGGGCAGTGCTAGTATTCCCAGATCAGAGGAGATAACGGGAAGACCTCAAAGACCGGGTTGGACAGGACTCGGAGCACCCTGGGACAGTGGGAAGCGTCCCTGCCCGTGGCAGGGGGTGGGACTGGATGAGATTTAAGGGCACTTCCAACCCGAACCATTCCGGGATCCTGTGACATCAACACAGCAGCTGATCCCCAGCGGCATCCCAGGATTCCTGTCCGCAGAAATTCCACGCAAACACCAAACCATTTTCCCCACCGTACAAACACGACAAGCCAGCCGGGATCTCAGCAGCCTCCAAAACACAGGATGGAGCTGTTTTGGTGCCTAAAATTAATCCGTGCTCGAATGAGTCAAAACAGACCGAGGGAGGTATTTATAACTGGAAAAAAAAAAACAGCCAGGCTGTGCAGCAGGGTTGGGCCCACGCCTCCAGCCCGGAGCTGCCTCCCCGCTCCCCATCCCTGGGCCCGCAGGCACCGAACGCCGTCCCTCGCTCCCCGCTGTCCCGGAACGCTCCTTGGGGAAGGGACATTCCCCCCTCACCCCACGCTGGCCTCTGGGTCCTTCCTTTCCTCAACACCTGCAGTGACCTCAACACCTCCAGCCCAGCCCGGACAGGGCCTGGAGCTGCCCGGGCTATGGAAGGTGTCCCTGCCCACGGCAGGGGTGGGGCGGGAAGGGCTTTAAGGTCCCTTCCACCCCATTCCTGACTCCGTGATCCCCCCCACTGCCTCGCAGCTCCCACCCGCTCCACGATCCCTCCGGTTCCTCCCCCACCAGGCCGAGAAATCTCCCCCGAATCCTCCGCATCCCCTACATCCCTCCGGCCTCCCGAACGCAGCCCACCTCCCCGCCCGAACCCTTTAACCCCGCAGCCCCATTTAACCCCTCCCAGCGCTCGGGGGCCGCTCTCCCCTCTCCCACCCCTCTCCTCCGCACCCCC
>VXAZ01000780.1:521645-536470 GCA_013399875.1 Gymnorhina tibicen | reverse complement strand
CCCGGGCAGCCCCGGGAGGCGGCGGCGGGAGGGAGCGAGGGGAGCGCGGAGCCCGCGGTGCGGGACGTGGCCAGGAGCCTGGATCTGCACCCCGAGGAGGCGGAGGACATTCCCGGGAGGCTGGAGAAGGGCGTGAAGGTGGTGATCCAGAAGCACCGCGCCAGGGTGGTCAGGGAGAAGGAGCCCGGGAGCCGGGCAGGCTCGGCGGGAAGCCGCGGGGGCACCGGGGAAGGGACGGATCCCGGCCCCGCTCCCCGCCCGCAGAGCCGCAAAACTGCTCCAAAATCCGAGCGCCAGGACGCTCGGAGCCGGGGAGCCGTGGGGAAGGGGACTGGGAGCTCCAAGGGAGAAAAAAGCAGTTTAAAGGCGACAAAGGAACTTCCAGAGCCCCCTGAGAGCGGAAAGAGCCGCGGTGACCTCGCGCAGCAGGCGGGAAGAGACAAACCCACGGCAGGAGAGGAGCAGGTGCCCCTGGAAGGGGGGGTGGGACACAAAGCCCCCGCGTCTGCTTTGCACCCCGAGAACCTCCATCTGTCGCTGACGGAGGCGCTCGGAGCTCACGGCCGGGGCACATCCGAGAATGAGCTCAGCAGCCCGCGGGGCAGCGGGGAGCGGGCGCAGGGAGCGTCCGAGCCCATCCCGAACCCGGGCAGAGAGCCGGGGGGGCTGGCTCTGCTCCACGGCCCCAAAATGCAGCCCACCTGTTCACGGCTGGCCCCTGGCAGCAGCGCCAGGGCCGGCGCCGCGGGCTTGGAGTGGATTCCAGACTTGTATCCTGATTACGAGGGGCTGAGGATTCTTCCAGGGAAGAAGCGTTTCCGGGAGGACGCGAGGATCGCGGTGCAGACCCCGAGGGGCGGTTTCAAGCAGGGGCAGCAAGGTAACCAAAGTCTCCCCGCTGGGATTTGCTGGAATGGCAGCTGGGGATGGGAAAGGAGGGGATGCTGAGCTGCTGGGCTCGCCCAGGAAAGGATCCAGGAGAATCCAAAGGAGGTTTAACCGGGCCTCCTCCAGCCTGCAAAGCCGCTGGTTGGTGTTTTTATGGAGGCTGGAGTCAGGCTCTCGCATGTTTGGGCTGGTGGAGCCCAGACTTTGTGGGAGAGGTCATTGCCTCTCCTTTTCCAAGCCCAAATTCCACGTCCCATCCCGGCTCCCTGCTCCCCACCCGGCCCAGGGAGCAGGGAGAGCACGCTGTGCCCGCTGTGCCTTGTGACCCCGCAGGTCCCCTCTCGGAGAGGCCCCTGCTCGAGGTGAGGCTGGGGGAGCTGCACACCTGGGTCAGCACCTGCAGCTTCGCTCCCCAGGGGCTGCTGGGAGCAGCGCGGAAAGGTGAGAATTCCTGCTTTTTGGGGCAGGTTCAATCCCCCTTCCCCGATTTACCGGTGCGAGTGTCCAGCCTGGATCTTCACAAAGCACGAATCGTGGAGGGAGGGAATGGGTTGGGTTGGGAGGGAGCTTAAAGCTCATCCCATTCCCCCCCCTGCCATGGCAGGGACACCTCCCACTGCCCCAGGTGGCTCCAACTCCTGTCCAGCCTGGCCTTGGGCACTGCCAGGGATCCAGGGGCAGCCACAGCTGCTCTGGGAATTCCATCCCAGCCCCTCCCCACCCTCCCAGGGAGCAATTCCTTCCCAACATCCCATCCATCCCTGCCCTCTGGAACTGGGAATAACCAAACAGCCCCAGACACTTTAGCTTTGGAAAGTTGCGTGGAAACAGCGACTCCCCGAGACCAGCCCCTGATTTCTCCCTTTCCTTTCTCTCCCGACAGCCTGGAGCAGTTACTGTGCCAAGTACATCCACGTGAGGCGGGGGGGACCCGCTGGCATCTCCATGCTCCTGGCTGGCTACTGCCTGCTCAGCTATGGCTGGAACTATCAGCACCTCAGTAAGGCTTCCTTGGGGTCTCCCATTTCGGGAACTCTTCCTTTTGCAGCACCTGTTAATTAAAGGAATGATTTAAATACTCCCCGTTTAAGACTAATACCAGAGCTGAGAGAGCAGCATTCTCCAGGTGGGCAGAGGAATTTGGGTAATGGAAGTGCTGATAGCAGTTGCTGACTCACAGCTCCTCCCTGGAGAGCTCCAGGATTGCCAGGAGCTCTTTGAAAAGCCTGCTCAAAGCAGAGGGAGGGGATGTTCCAACAGGAGCTGCTGTTCCCTGGAGCCCCTGACAAATGACGAGGGATTTGCTGCTGCTGGGGTGGTTTCCCCTCGCAGCACACAAACAGAGAAGCTGCAGTCGGGCTCCTCGTCCCAGCTGGAGCCCCCAAACCGCTCCCTGTGCTGGCACTGGAATGGTTTTCTCCCTGTTTTTCCAGAGCAGCACCGCTGGCGAAAATACCACTGAAGGAGCTGGAGCAGCACACCCAAGGAACAGCCAGAGCTCCTTGGGAGGCAGCAGAAGCACCCAGGACTGGTATCCCAGCAGGAATTCCCAGCAGCAGAGGCCTGGCTGGGACTGGAGCTGAGGAGGGGCAGCGTTGCAGGTCCCCCCCGGTAGCAGAGGTGACGGGGCCGGCCTGAGCTCACCCCTCCGTGGGTCAGGCAGCTTTTAGCAGTGAGATGAGAAAGCATTAGAGCCACCCTGAGAGATCTGTGTGGGCAGCAGAGTCCCAAACAAGGGACAGCGCCTTGTCCTGAGCTGGCACTAGAGATGCGCTGACAATTCCGCCGTAGCTGCGTTGGCACCGAGGGCTGTGGCAGGGTGGGCTTCAACCCCGGTACCCATTCCCTTCAAATCCAGAGCTGTGCCCGGCCCAGCCCGGTTTGTACTCGCCCCTTGCACCCGTGGGGCTGGCCAGGACCTGTGCGAAGGCGCTGGAGCAGCAGCTCCGACCGCAGCGCCCTAATTCTGGGGAAGGAAAATCCATGGGATGAGCTGTCGTGCCCAAAGGGCAAACCCGTGTCTGCAGCAGGCAAACCAGGACGGTCAGGAGTGCTAGTCGGAGCCTGCCGTTCCCAGACATGTCTGGGAAAGGGTTGGTCATGTTGCAGGCACGAAGGGCAGAAAGAAAAGCCGAGAATTAAAAGCCTGAGCTCTTTATTCTGCAGAGTGCAGTAGTGCCGTGACAGAGGTGCCGCGCCAAAAAACTCTCTCACCAGCAATAAAAACCCGCGTGGATTTTCCTTTCCTGCTTGGGTTGTGATCTCAAAACGTGGTGCTTTGTGCCCCCTTCCCGAGGGATGAATCCACATCCTCACCCCTGTGTGTCCGGAATCCTGGCACCAGCCAGTCCTGTCCCCCTGGGAGTGGTGCTGCTGCTGTGCCAGCGCGCCCACAGCCAGCAGCCAGCTGCGGGCAGTCCCGATTCCCGCTGCACGGAGTGATTCCTGTGCGGGCTGTGAGCCGGTGCTGGGCAAACCCCGCCGGCTTTCCTAGCCCAGCAGCCGCCCCGGTGCCGGCTCCGTGGTGTTGTGCGGTGCCCTCCTTCCCCGGTCCGTGCGGGAGCACCGGAGTCACTTTCCCAGCAGCATTTCCAGCGGAGTCCTGCCGCTCTCACGGGCACGGGGGCCGGCTGAGCCTCTCTGGGGGCACAGGGAATGGGTTGGTGCCGGGTCAGCCACTGCCACGTTCCCACGTGTTCGTTCTGACCCCGTTTCCAGTGGGGTGGGATCATGGAAACAGCACCCCAAGACCTCCAGCTGCACCAAACCTCTCACCCAGAGGGATTTTTTTGCTCCCAGATTTCTCCCACTGGTTATTACCACTCAAACCCTGCGGTCGGGTTATTTCAGTCCCAGCACATCCCTCCTTCCCTGCTGGTTCCCACCCCAGCTCGGGGGGATAGGGCCAAATAACCCAGGGAAAAGACATTTCCAGGCAAGGAGGCTGTTTTGGGAGCACTGTGGGAATCCCCACAGCACCTGCTGCCCCCTCAACCCTCCCTCCAAGCTGAGACCTCTGCTCCCAGCCCTCCCATTCCCAAAAAATCTCTCACCTTGGAGCAGGTGCCTCCTTCCAGCAGGCTCTGCGGGCTCGGGGGGCAGCCGCTGGTGTCCCACAGACGAGCTGCCAGGTGCTGGGTGACACCTGGAGGTGGCTCCTTGGGTGGCACGTCCTCACCTCCGCTCTCCTCCGCGGCAGCCAGGTCCCGCTGTACCAGCCCCCACGGGCATCCCGCCTCCTGGGGGCAGCGGGGCGGGAGGGGCAGCCGGCATCAGGAGCTGGGGGGCAGCTGGGGCATCACCCCCGCGGGCACAGGGAAAACAGCCTCACCTTGGACGGGTCCGTGCTGCTCGCCATCAGCCCGGCCTTGAGGCTGGAGGGGACACACAGGATGGGCAGTTACTCCCCGTGCTGCCCCCAGATCCTCCCGAGGCTCCCACAGCCCCTCAGGGGCCTCCTGGAGCTGGTACGGGCACCTCCGTGGGGACCAGGGCTGTCCCCTGCCCACCCACCGCTGACCCTGCGGTCACCAGCGCCGCTTGGGTGGGGGGGTTGGTCAGTTCAGACCCTTGGGGTCCTCGTCCCTGACCCTGCAAGGGCCACAGCCACCTCAGAGAGGGGATTTTCCCCCCCCGGCCGCGTTCCCAGCCCGCCCGGTACGTACTGCACGAATTTGCACTTGGGTCCCTCCGGGCAGAAGCCCACCAGGTAGTTGGCGCACATCACCCTCCTCGTGTGCTTGTACTTGCACAGGGGACCTGCCGGGCAGAGGGGACGCTCACAGGGACACGGCCTCGCACCGGGACCGCGGGAGCTCCGCTTTCCCCGCAGCCCCGAGCCCAAATCCCCACCCGGCTCTTGGGGTCCACCCCGTGCCCATCCAGCCCCGGCTCACCGTGCCTGCAGAAGCCGCGGTCGTACCAGGGGCAGCCCACGGCGCTGGCGGGGCCATCGGCGTGCAGGAAGGGACAGTCCTGGCTGCCGCACTCGCCTGCGGGGAGAACGGGCGGCACTTTTGGGACAGCGCTCGCCCGAGCCCAGCGCGGCGGGAATGGCTCCGGGACGGGCTGGATGAAAGGACTTGGGGTGCCTTGGGAACAGCCAGGTTTGGGCTGGGGAGGACGGTGACCCTGGCTGCGTGACAGTGGCACTTCTTCCCGCAGTCAGGAGGTGGCATCAGCCACTTGCTCGAGGCCAGGCCCGAGGGACTCGGGCGGCTCGCGGAGGGGCGGGAAGAGGCTCCGCGGGATGCCCAGCCCCGCACCTACCGAACTTGGAGTAGAAATAGCACTCGGGCATCCTGGTGGCGTCGTAGTCGTGCAGGAAGTCGCAGCCGTCGCCCCTCTTGCAGAGCCCGCGCAGCCAATGCTTGCACACCGCGGGCTTGGCCCCGCCGTGCCGGGGGTGGCCCTGCGCACCTGGGACAGCCCTGTCACCCCCAGCCTGTCCCCGCTGCCCCCCGGCCCCGCCTGCCCCGGGGGGGAGAGAGCTGCCACCCCCAGCGCTGGGACCACGGGGACCCCGGCAGCCCCCCCGGCAGCACCCCTGAGGGGGCAACGCCCGGAGCCGGGACAAAAACCGCCCGGGTGTTGTGGGAGGGCAGCAGGAGGAACCCCAAAAGCTCCCGCAGCCCTGGTGCCCTCCAAAAACGCCACAGCCCTGTCCCCAACTTACTGTCCCCCCCTGGGAAGGGCAGGGGCCGAGCTCCTCGCTGCTGCTCCGCCTCAGCCTCCGAGTCAAACCTGAGCTGCTCCACACCGGCCACCAGCTCCTGCATCGTCCCTGCTCCGGGAAGAGCCCGCTGCAGCCCGGCACAGGCAGGGAAAGAGGCAGGAAAGCCGCTCCCAGGGCTGGCAGGGGCGCTCCCCAAGGAAAACACAGCTCTCCCAAGGGAGCACGGCGCTCTGGAGGTCCCTGCAGCCACCCCGGGCCCCGGCAACACCCAAAAACCCTCCTCTTCCTCCTCCTCCCCCTCCCCAGGCAGAGCTAAACCAGCCCAGGCAGCCCTGGAGTGCTGCATTTAGAGAGGGAAGTCGCCCACATCTGATCCCAATTTGCAGCCCTGATTGCCTGGTGCCGCGGCTGGGGAGCTCAGCCCCGGGCCCAGCCAGCCCCCCTCAGCCTCCCCGCTCCCACATCTGCTTCTCCTCCACAAAAAGCGGCTGGGGCTGGCTGGGAGCTGGGTTAACCCCTCACTTCGAGGCCTTAAGCGGAGCCAGATAGGGTTGGAGTGATGGGATTGAGCGTTCCAGCAGCCCGGGATGGATCCTGGGTGTGTTCTGGCGTGCTCTGGGCGCTGGGAGCATCGCTCCGTGCACGGCAGCACCAGTCCCAGACCTGCTCTCCGGCGCCTGGCAGGACAGACCCACATCCCGGGGCTCCTGGAAGGGGTCACACCTTGCATCCCGATAAATCACAGAATCACGGAACCGTTTCTGCCGGAAGGGTCCTTAAAGCCCATCTCGTTCCACCCACGGGCACGGACACTTCCGCTGGGCTGCTTTTGGGCTTTCCCATGTGCCAGGCTCCAGTGGCACATTCCGGGCACGACCGGGGGTCCGGGCACTTCCCAGAGCCACCCGGAGCAGCCACGGAGCCCCTGGATTTATCCTGGCGCTCCGTCCCCGCTCCGTCACGCGGCTCCCGCGGCCACGCTCAGTGCCCGGGGCGCCGTGGGCTGCCACGGCCGATGGAGCCCTGCTCCCATTCTGTCACTTGGCATCAAACCACTGGACCGGCGCTGCCGGAGCGCTGCCCGTGGGTGCTGCAGGGCGCCGGGCACTGGCCGGCCCACCCGGCAGCCGCGCGGGACATCCCGGGTGCCACCCCGGGGACGTGACACGACCTCGCTGTGCCCACCGCGGGGTTTGGGCAGGCTGGGGGTGCAGCCTTGCTCCCCTGCAGCCGGCACTGGACCCGTGGGACCGTCCCTGTCCCCGCTCCCTCCCGGTGTTCCAGGGCTGCCCCCCGTCCCGTGCTGTGCCCGGCAGCCCCGCGCACGCTTTCTGCCCCATCAGCTCGCGGCACCGCGGCGCTGCCGAGCCCGAGCCTGGAGCCGACAGGCGTCACGAAGATCAGGACGGCCAAGTGACAGTGGCAGGCGGCCCGTGAAGGGTCACCCCAGGGCTCCTCCCCGCCCCACAGCCCCAGGGAGCAAGGCGGGCAAAGCCCAGGGACCGAGCCTCGCTGCTTTGTGCCAGAGCATCCCGAAGGGACAAGAGGAGCCGGGTGTCCCCCAGCAGCCCGGTGACCTCCCAGGTGACAGCGACCACTGGCTCAGGGGGTGGGACACGAGACCCTGGCAGAGGGCAGGGGGGCACGGTGACCGGGGCAGAGGCAGCCTGGTGAGCTCAGAGCCTCCGGCTGCAGCTGCTGTTGTTCTCCCTGTCCCAGACAATGGCCCAATGTCCCCTGCCCGGGGCGACAGGACAGGACCCCATTGTGTCCCCACTGTGGCACAGCATTTGCCCGCTCCCCTGGCTTCTCCAGGGAGATCCATTTGGGAGGACAGGGGCATCCAGCCCCTCCCAGGGCTGGGAGATGTTGAGGGGGATAAATCATTCCCTCTCTCCAGTGAGGAGAGCCTGGCCAGTGCTCCACGCTCTCCACCCGCTCAGGGAAGGGCTGTAGGGCCGCTCCTGGCACTTTGCCCCATCTCAGCCCAGCTCCATCCAAGGGGCTGGAGCGAGAAGTCATTCCCAGCGCTGGCAGAGCCCCATTTCATCCGCAGCCGAGCTGTGGGAAGCTGGCTGTGGGATGGGAGTGACCCGCCCCGCTCGCTATGCCGGGATCATCCAGGGCCAGGGCAGCCCCACGGGGCCGGGAACCCCCAGGGCACCCCTTGGCCCCCGGCCCGTGGGAGCGGGGACAGCCAGTCCTGCCCCCCCAGCACCGTCCCCTTCCCCCCGGCTGGCCGGGAGCAGGGCTGGGGGAGGAGAGGGGAGCCTTGGCAGAGCCATCCCTTGGCAGGAGCCGCCTGGCCCGAGGGTCCCAGCCCGGAGCCAGATCCGGCCAGCAGGAGCTCTCCCGCTGCCTCAGGACGCGGGCAGAGAAAGCTCGGCCACGGCAGGTGCCCAGACCGCGGCCAGGAGCGCGGCCAGGGATGGGCAGCGAAGGCGGGGGCAGCAGGACGGGGCTGCGGCCGGCGGCGGCACGGGGACACTGGTCCTGCTCGGGCAGCAGGTCCCCGCCGTGTCACCCCTCAGGAACTCAGGCCACTGCGGTCACTACCATTTCCTTTTATTCCTTGCATTTGTACATACACGGTATAAAACCTCCTGCTCCAGCCGCCTGCTCCCGGCACTGCCCGGCCCCACCGGGACACCGGAATTCCCTGGCTCCGGTGGCTTCCAGGTGCTCCTCCCGCAGGGGACAGACCCAGGCTTCCATCGGCATCCCCGCTGGAAGCTGGCTGGGAGCATCCCTGCGACCCCCAGGCTGGTTGGAGGGTCAAGCATCTGGGATGGATCCATCCATCCATCCATCCATCCATCCATCCATCCATCCATCCGAGGGGCGGGGAGCGAGCACCCGCCACGGCACCGGGAGGCTCTTGGTCTGCACAAAGTCCCCAAGAAACCCAGGAAGCTGGAGCTGCCCATAGTCCCAGGCCACCTCTGAGCTCCAGAGCCAAGTTCTTCCTCACAGGAAATCTTCCCTCAGTTAAAACCAAAAGAGAGTAGAGAAAGGTGAGTACAAATCAGAAAACAGTAAAAACTGTACGGCGGAAAATATATATATATTACTAAAGGGGCTAAAACTCCAAAGGCTCGTCTCGCCGGATCCTAAATCGCTTTACATGGGCAGGGGGGCAGGAGAAAGGAGCTAATATCCAAAGTCCAACAGAAAGAACCAAAATCGAGTCCGCTTCCCCCTCCCAGGAAGTGCTGGAGCTCCCTGGGGCTGACAGACGTCAGGAACGCCCCGGCCCCGGGAGCAGAGCGCTGTCCTGCTGCAGCACAGAGAGGGATCGAGGCAGGAGTCGAGTCTTCCCCAGTGCCACCAGTTGGGGTGTTCAGCCCCGCGTCCAAGCCACCGCAGTGAGAACCAGGCCCTCGGCTCGGCCGCCCGCCTTTATACCCGGATCTCGTCGTCGTCTTCGTCGGCGAACGAGAACTCCTTGTCGGGGCGTTTCGGGGGCCCCCCCCGCTGGCTCGGCGGCCTGGGGACGGGGCTGCGCTCCTCGGGCCCCGAGGTGCAGCTGGACGCCGGACTGCTGTCCCTGGGGCTGCGGCCACCGGCGCCGCGGGCCGGGCTCTGGCTCGGCGGGGCCACCACGGCCACCAGCGGGGAGCCGGGCGGGGCGGGCTCCCCCTCCTCCTCCTCCTCCTCCTCCTCCTCGCGGCTCTCCTCCGCGTCGGGGTCTTCGTCCTGCTCCCACTGATCCTTATCCATGATGCTCAGCACGTCCCCGAGCATGGAGGGCCCCAGGTCGATGTGGAAGGACATGATGGACTCGGCGTGCTTCAAGCCCGCCCCGCCCTTGGCCACCACCACGGGCAGGTCCGTGATGTCCCCGAAGTCGCGCTCGTCCAAGCCGGGGCTCAGCGGCCCCGCGGCCGCCCCGTTCGGGCGCTGCTGCTCTTCGGGGCTCATCTCCTCGGGCAGCTTCTTCACGGGGCTGGAGGAGAGGCTCTTGGGCAGCTGCCCCGCGCTCCTGTCCACGTCCTTCTCGTTGAGCTGGGGCAGGGACACGGCGTTCTTGACGAAGAGCGCCGAGTCCCGCAGCGAGCCCAGCATGTCCCGCCGGTCCCCGCGCGTCACCGACTGCGAGCGCTTGCTGCTGCGGAAGCGGCGGGACAGCAGGCTGGGCTTGGAGGCGCCCGGCTCCTCTCCCGCCTCCGGCACCGGCTCGCCGGCCTTGCTGGTGAGGAAGGAGGTGTCCCCGAAGGCGTCCCCGGCGCGCCCCACGTGCATGGTGTGGCGGAAGTCCCCCAGGGGCGCGCTGATCATCTCGGCCGTCAGGTCGGCCCGCGAGCGGCGCTTGGAGTGCGCGGAGTTGGACACGAGCTGCTTGAGGATCGGCATCGCGGCGGTCAGGAGGGGCTGTGCCACGCTGGCTCCCGCGCCTGGTGCTCACAGCTGGGGCTCCACGGCCGGCACCCCACCGGCGTCACGGACGGGTCACTCCTAGGGGAGAGGAGGGAGGGACACGGTCAGGCTTCGAGGACGCGGGAGGGCACCGGTTTTCATCCCACCGAGCTGCGAGGTGACCCTGTGCCCGCCAGCTGCTTGGTTCTCCCGGGAGCTGCCTCCATGGAAGGCATCATCCCACATGGGACACGCCCTCAGACCCCCCCCGAGCTCCCCACACCCCCGGAAGGAGCGGGTCCCAGACCCACCCCCGGAGCAGAGAGAACCTCAGCAGAAAGACCTGGGCAGAGAAATCCTTCAGGATGATCCCTGTGCCCCACCTGAATGGGCACCAAAAGAGATGCAGGACTCCACGGGCACCCTCTGTCCCCTCCTCGCACAACCCCAGCCCTCCCGAGCGGGGCACGGCAGCTCCAGCCCCTGCGAGCCGCACGCTGAGAAGATGCCTGGGATTTTTTTTTTTTTTTTTTAATTGGAAGAAAGCAGGGAGGAGCAGACGCCAGGAGGAATTGGAAACAGACGGCAGGAAGTGTGTGAGGAGGGCGTAGAGCCCCCGGGAGGCACCGCCAGCCGAGCAGGGGGACGGGGGGACCAGGATGGGGACCCCTTCATGCTTTTCAGGATGGGGACCTGGGGGCACAGCTTTGCTGCTGCCCTGGAGCCCCCCAAAACCCTCCCTGCTGCTCCTCGGTGCTGAGCCCATGTGTGACCATCCCCACCCTCCCCGGCCACCTCATCGTCACCGCTGTGACTCAGAGGTGACAGAAGTGACGAGGGCTCTGGCTGACCAAGTGTGAAGGGGCACGTTACTCCTTCCCTCGGCCACCTCGGGGCCACCAGCCGATCCGTCCAGCCCAGAGCCCGCAGCCGCGCGGGAGGGGACAAGGACAGCGACCGTGTCACCGCATCCCGTGGCGCCAGGCAGCCCCAGGTGGTCCCGGCAGAGGCGGCCGGGGCAGGAAGGGCTCGTGGCCGCCCGCTTCCTCCCTCCGGGCACCGCCGGCGACACCGCGCCCCGTGACGCGCACGGGGAAGGGACGGGCGTGTGATCTCGGGGCGAGCCTCGGGGCGGGGGCCACGTCCCCCCCGCTGCCCGCCCGGCCCCAGGGTGCAGCTGGAAGCGAGCCCAGGGGTCCACCCCCCTTCTCTCCCCACACCCACCCTGTGGCACCCCGCTATCCCCCACAGCAGCAGCAGGACCTCGGGCGGGCTGTGTCCGGGCAGGATGGACTCTGGCCCCACGCTGGGGCAAAGTCCCGTTGCCCAACCCTCCCGTGCACGGCTCCCGGATGGGCCCGGCCAGGGCAGGAGCGCCCCGTGGCACGGCACCGGTGGCACACGGCACCGGCGGCACACGGCATCGGCGGCACACGGCACCGGTGGCACACGGCACCGGCGGCACACGGCACCGGCGGCACACGGCACCGGCGGCACACGGCACCGGTGGCACACGGCACCGGCGGCACAGGGCCACGCTCCCTGTCCAGCCCCGTGCAGGATCCCACTGCCCCAGGGGGGCACAGCCCGAGCCCCCCTCGGCAGGACGGCCACCCAGCGGGGTGATGGCACATGGGGGGCCGGCTGGAGGAGCCCCCAGTCCATCCCCAGCAGCCGGGGGAAGCCACCAAGGCGCCACACCCCCTTCCCCGCACCTCAAACCAGGAGCCGGGGGAATTCCTCCCCCCCTCAGCCCATCCCAACGCAGAGCAGCAGCTCGCTGGGCCCTGCTCCCTCTCCGGGATCTCCCGCACGCCCGGCCGGGCGCGTGTGCATGGCACGAACGCTTCCCCCTTCCAACATCCCCTTCCAGGCCAGCATTCCTCCGGCCTTTGGTTTTTCATAAAACAAACACTCCCGGCGAGCTCCCCAGCTGGGCCAGGCAACCGTGCTGCTGATTTAGGCCATCTGGGGACTGTCCCTCCCTTGTATTTAGATTTCGGGGCCAAGTTCAGCATTTGTGAGATACTTTGCAAGCCGCGGCAAAGGGGCCACCGGGAGGTTGGAGCGGGACCGGCCGGGCCAGCAGTGCTCCGTCACCGTCACAGCCTCCCAACCAGCACCGTGCCCACGGAGCCCCTGCACGGCAGCCAAAATCTCCCCCCAATCCTCAATGCTTCGCTCCCAGCTCGCCCCGAGAGGCGACGGCAGCACAGATGGACACCGCTGCCCACGCAGCCCGGCCCAGGGGAGCTGGACACAGAGCCCTTTTCTCCTCCTCTCGCTCGGGGAGAGCAGATCCTGTGACATTCCCGCTGCCGGCGCTTTCACAAAGGAAACCAGGCCAGGGAGGCATCGCTGGCGCTGCCTTTCCAGCCACCTACCAGGGGAAGCTGCTGGTAACCCGAGAGACTTCGCAGGCACCTGGCAGCGCTGCCCATCCTGGGGCAGCGAGCCCAGAGCAGAGCCAAGCCCCAGCAGGGCTTTGGGACGAGGGGAGGGGACAGGACCTGCACTCACGGGCCGAGGACAAGGGGGATAACTTGTACTGACAGCCCTGCGCTGCTTCCCACCTGCCCTCTGAGCCCTTTGGGATCACAGGCTCCGAGCAGCGAGAACCTGAGGCGCCCAGGGACACGCCTGTCCCTGTAAATGAATGTCTGCTCGTAGGACAGTGCAGCCAGCACAGAACTGGGACAGCCCTGGCCAGGCCCACGTGCCCTGATGGTGCAGGCTTCCCACGAGACTCCCCCCTCCATCCTCTTCATCTCATCCTGCTCAGCATCAGTCACCCGTGGGGACCAGAGGGAAAGTGGCTCAGAGAAGGAGGCCAGGGAACGAGTGCGCACAGGAGAAACGCCGAGTCCGGCCACATTCCCGTGCATCCTGCCCCCAGCTCTTCCCGCTCACAGGCTGGGAAAGCCAAACCAGGAAAGCATCCTGGCCGGCCCAGCCGGCTCCAAACGAGCTCCCCGGCTTTGCCATGCAGAGCCCCCCCCAGGCAGCACCCCGAGATCAGAGGATGCGCTCCCCGCCCTGCCAGGCGCTGGGGCAGGGGCTGTGCTGGACCGGTCGGGTCCCCCACGGCGCCCAGGGCCAGGGAGAACCCGCACACGGGACAGGGAGGCCACCCCACCTGCTCGGCCCCTTTCGGGCGCGCTGCCCCTCGGGGATGCTTTGATCCTTTGATGTTGGAGCCTGGCAGACGGCAGCTGGAGACAGGGCATGGATCACACCCTGCCACCGCCGGCCCAGGAGGGGACCCAGCCGCTGTCACACCCTCGGTCGGGCTCCCCGGCGAGTCTTCCCAGGGCCTGGGGGCAGACGGTCCCGTCCGTGCGGGCAGCCCCGGCGCCCCGGTGACCGCCTCCACCCCGGCGCGGTGACAGGTCTGGTCCTGTCCCTGGCATCGGGACGCCGCTGCAGCGCAACCGTGGGACGCACGGAGCAGCCTCTGGAAGTGGAAAAGCCACTGCCAGCGAGCATCAGAGCCGGGGATGGAGAGACGATGGCACACGGGGCGGGAGGAGAAGCTTGGCTCTCGCCAGGGCTCTCAGCACACGGAGCAGCACCAGGCTGGGAACTCACCGCCGGTGCCAAAAGCAGAGAAGCGCTCCCCGAGGGACTGCCAGCAGCCAGGAGGTAGCCAGAGTTCAGCAAGGAACTATTGGCAGGACACGCCAGAACACGCACAGGACCATAAATCCTCCAGCTCCGGGGCCACGAACCAGCCCGCGGCTCCGCAGGGCCAGGAGGGGACTTTTCCAGGGGGAAAGGTTATCTGCTCGCTGGCCCCGGCTCCGTCTCTCGCAACAGGGGCTGGCCGGGGTTCGACAGGATACCGGGGCTGAGCAGACCTCCCGACCTGCGCCGGGCTCCGAATTCCTGCGGTTTCGCTGGGGTGGACGGGAAGTAAACAGGCAGACTTCCCACAGCGCGGCCGCGGCTCCCTACCTGCCGGGGGCCCGCAGCCCGCCGGCTCGGGGGGCCCAGGGCGGCTGTTTGTGCTCAGGACAAAACCCAGCGAACAAAGGCAGCGACCGGCACGGTCAGCACAACGCCGGGGCTGGCGCTGGGGCCCGGGGAGGGAGCCCCGCGGCCGCTCAGCCCGTGGCGCGGAGCCGGGAGGCTGCCCCGGGCATCGGGGTTCGGCCGGGGCTCGCTCTGCACCCCCAGACCCAAACACGCGGAGCCTCCTCGGGCGCTAAACCTCAGCTGGAGTCGCTCCACGGTTTCCCAGGGAGCTGCGTCCAAAACAGATTTGTTTACCGAGTGCCCGGCCGGGGGGCGAGCCCTGCCCTGGGTGCAGAGATCGCACGCTGTGCCTCAGTTTCCCCCCACAGCCCATTAACGATCCCTTTAGAACAGCTCTCCTGCTCTATAGATCCCAACTCTCTTTGGAACAGCTTTCCTGATCCATAGATTCGGCGCTTGGAAACATCTATACTTCACGCTGCTGCCGCTGCCGCTGCTGCCGGGGTCAAACCGGGGCGGCGTGGGACGAGTCCAGCGCCCCGCGAGCGGTCGCTGCCCACCGAGCCCCGGTTCTACGGGCACCGGAGCGGGTGTGGGAGCCAGCCCCGTGCCCAGCGCTGGCAGAGCCGGGCAGGTCCCTCTCTCCGGGGCACCCGTGGCAGCGGTGAGTGCCGCCCGGGGACGGGCAGCAGGGCGGAGGGCAGGCTGCGCTCAGCCGGGACCCCGAGCCCTGTCCGGGGCCACCGGGGGATGAGCGGGACGGGGATTTCGGGCGGCTCTGACTCAGCACCCGGCGGCGCCCAGCCCCGGGGTGCCGCTGGACCCGCTCCAGCGCGGCGAGGATCCACCTTCCCGAGACGGGCCGCGGGCAGCCACCGCCCCGGCCGCGACCACCGCCGGCTCCGGCCACCGCCAGCCCCGCGCGGGGCTC
>VXAZ01000780.1:499461-520833 GCA_013399875.1 Gymnorhina tibicen | reverse complement strand
GGCCACCCCCGACCTCCAGCGCTGGTGCTGGTGCGGGGCTCCGCGGCCCCAGGGATGGATCCGTGGCCGCCCCGGCCCCCCCGGCACTGGCGGTGAATTCCATGATCATCCCAGCCCCGCTGACACCGGGCTGAAAGGGAGAGTGCTGGGCTGCACAGCCGCTCGTTCGCGGGGATTAAGACAAGACCTTTGTGGGAGAAAAGGGGCGGGAGAGCCGAGATTATCCCGAACCTGCCTAATGCAGCGTTTCTTGGCTATTCCGGAGCATCTGGCGTCTCTGTGGAGGGAGGCAGGGCGGGGTGCAGGGGGGTGGCGGAGTGGGGTGCTGGGATGCTCTGGTCACGCAGCTCTTGGGGTGCTGGGGCGCGGCGCTGCGAGGTCCGGAGGTTTTTCACGTCACTGGTGCAAGGAGCTCCAGTTCCCGATCCCGGGGCTGGTTGCGACAGCACCGGGTGGGCAGCACCGGGCCCTGGGATGGCTCGTCCGGGGCTGACACTTCCCTGCACGGGAAGGGAAGTGGTGCAACCGCGGAGCTGGCACTCCGGCGGGCAGTGAGGGCCAGCGTGGCACGGCGGAGATGCTGGGATTGGCACCCAGGGCACAGCCTCTGCCCCCAGCCCGGGTGTCCAGCACCATCCCGCTCATGCCTGCGTCTCCATCGCGGGCTGTGCTGCTTCCTCCAGGGCCGTTTTCCTAGCCCATTTTATTGGCAAATTTTGCTTTCCATACAGGGAAACTGAGGCCAGAGGCAAAGCCCCGGGCCCGCAGTTGAGCAGGGGGCTCCTGGGAGCCACCGCTGGATGCAACAGCGGTTTTTTTGGGGGGTGAGGAAGAGGAGGAGGGTTTGCCCCAGCCCCCAGCGGCAGCTCGACCCACTCACGTGGAGACAAAGTGTGTGTTGGGAGGCTGGTGGGGCACCGCTGCAGCGCTGCTCGCCTCACCTGACGCTGTCATGGGAGCGCGGAGATGGCTGAGACAGCGCAGTCGGGAGGGATTAACATCACCCGGCTGGTGGGAGCCGCCGGGAAGGCTCCCGCGGGCTGGCCTGGCTCCGGCTGGGAAGAGCAGGCACCCACTCAACTTGAAAAACTGCCTGGGAGAGACGGGCCCCCTCCGCTCTCCGAGCCCCGCGGCTGCAGGCGGCCCTGGGGAGGCGAGCTCGGGGTGCTGGGCGGCTCCGGAGCACGGATCCCTCCCGCCCTTCCTCAGCCATCGCCGGCGCCTTTCGCTGCTTCTCAGCAGCTTTTGAAAGCAGAGAAGAAAAAAAAAAAAAAAAGAAGAAAAGGCTTTAAAAGCACTTTGAAAAGCAGGGCAGGGAGAAGCGCCCGAGTTCCCGGCAGCCCCATCCCCTCCTCCTGCTGCCAGCGCCTGCCAGCTTTGTCTGCCGACGCTGCCGAGCCAGCGGGGAGCTCTCCCTGAGCCCCGGTGCTGGGGATCACTGTCCGGACACCCCAGGGTGCCAGAACAAAGCACTGCCCCCACGGCCCCCCAAAAATCCCTCCAGCCCCAGGCCCAGCGCTGGCTGCCGCCAGAAACCTCCCCAGTGACCCCACAGACCCCCACCCACAGCCAGGGGGTTCGGCCCCTTCCCTGCACCGTCCACCCGGGGGTGAGCAGCTCCCCAGCGAATCCTGGCAGGATGCTCTGCCCACTCCCCGCTGGCACCTCGGCACCCCAGGTGGGCACCGGGACGAGCTGGGTGCAGGTGGGAGCCTGCCGTGGGCAGGTTCTCCGTGCAGCCTCCCACCTTTCCCAGCTGGAACCCTCTCCCGGCCAGCAGCGCCAGGGAATGGGCTCCCCCAGCCCGCTGCCCCCGCAGGAAACCATCGCCTGCATGGGCTGCAGCCATCCCGGCCTCTCCCGGGACAGCCGCCTCTCCAGCCTGGAGCAAGGTGACATTTAAGGTCCCTTCCAACCCAAACCGTTCTGTGATTCCATGATCCCACCTGGAGCGTGGTGTCTACAGTGCCCATGGAAAGCCCCTGCCCTGGCACAGGGACCCCTCCGGGGGGGGTGGGACAGGGGGCACAGACCTGGGTCCGTCCTCGCCGCCGCTCTCCTCTCCTGGCACCCCTGGCACGGAGCAGTGCCCCGGGCACTGGGGCTCTGAGGATGCGCCGAGTCCCGTCTGGCCCCCGGCGTGGCAGGAGGGGCTGTCCCTGTCCCCAAGGCAAGGGAAAGGTGGGGACACGGCACACTTGGCTCTGTCCCAGGAGCTGGCAGGGAACCGGAGATATCTGGAGGACAGGGAGAGCCCAGGCTGCGGGGCTGCTCCTAAAATAAATAAATTAAAACAAATCACAGATTCCAGCCCAGCTTTACCGGTCACAACCCTCACTTTTGGCACACTGGCATCTCCCCATCGCACCCGGAGCAGGGAGCAGCTCCCGCTCCAATGCTGCCCCATGCACCCAGCAAGGTCCGCGAGTGCCTCATCTCCCCTGTGCCCCGCTTTGGCTCTCCCAGCCCTGACAGCGAGCGCTGCTCTGCCCTTGGGAAAACCGCAGGCCAGGGAGCAGCGCTCGGGAGAAACGTCAAGGCCGATTTGGTCCTCGGGGACTGATCGGTGCTGACAGCTCGCCCTGCCCCGCTGCGGCACAGAGCAGCCCAGAGAGCACCGGGATCGGGAATGGGCAGCCCATGCCTGCCTGGAGGGGCCGGGATGGTGGGGAGGGACTTTGGGAAAGAGCTGGTTCAAAGTGGAGGGGGGAGAGAGGTGGCCGTGCTCAGCGTCTTCCCCTGCGAGCCCGGTTGGTCCCACTCCACCTGTTCCATGGAGAAACTGAGGCAGCACAGGTGAGCAAGAGCTCTCCCAGTGCCACTGGCACTCAGCCCATCCCTGCGGTGCCCGAAGTGGGCCCTGTGCCCCGTGCAGCGTCCCTGGGAGCAGAGGCCCAACCCGCTGCCGTGGTGGGACATGGGATCTCTCCTGCTTCCTCAGGCGCTGCATCCCTCAGCCGTGGGAAACCGCGGCCTCAAAGGGCTCCTCCCGCCTTCGCCACCGTCGCCGCCGCAGGGCCCCGGCGCTCCGGCCACAGCCACGCCGGCGGTGTCGCCTCCCGGCACGGCGCCAGCACCAAACCTGCCGCAGGTGTGGCTGCACCCTCCGGCTCCTCCTGGCAGCCAGGGACGCGCTGGGCCCGGGCAGGTGAGCGGGGCCTGGGCTCTGCTTTGCCCCAGAGATCCCGCACGGATCCCACACAGATGTGGGACCCGCACCCCGCTGCTCCCGCGATGGGGAACTCGGTGCTCGCAGGGCTGGCACATCCCTCGCAGCAGGGACCGTGCCTCACCCGGGGATCAGCCCTGACACCGGGAGCATCTCTGGCGCAGGGAATGTCCCTTGCACGCGTGGTGCCCCTTGCACAAGGAGCATTCCTCGCACAGGGAACTCCCCTGTGCTGCTCGACTCCCCAGACCTGCTCTGCCCCGTGGCTCCGGCGGCTCCGTGTCCCAGCCCCGGTGGGAGGAAGGTCCCTCTTGCACAAGCCGGGACGCCTGGGGCTGGAGCTGGGCTGCACATGAGGAGCAGGATTTGTCCAGCCGGACACAGAATCCCCTCCGTCCCACGTCACTGTCCCCACGAGCGGTGGGTGGGGGCTCCCTGTGCTGCCCAGGAGGGGACGGGCACCCCTGGGTGCTGCTCTGCCTTGGGCACCGGCTCCAAGGAGGTCAGAGGAGTGACCCCCCAGCAATGCCCTCTGCTCTGGGGACAGCGTGAGGCAGCCTGGGGACACTGCCAGGTGACTGTGGCTCAGCAGCAAGGCCGCCACTGCAGCCCAGTTCTCCCAGTCCAAGGGGGAGCTGCAGCACTGGGTCCCCAAATGCAGCACCCGCACAGCGCTCCCCTGGCAGCCCCTTGCCCACGCCAGGGTAAGAGTCCCGGGATGTGGCTTCCAGGGGCTCCCAGGTGCTGTGACAGGGACTGTGCAGAGCCCGCAGCCCTGGCAGCCCCTGGCACGGACCTGGTGCTTTGCCAGTGCCGTCGGCAGCTGAGCCCTCCCCACCCCCAGCCCCCGCTTTCGCTGCCGGGGGTGACGGGTGATGAAACCCGAACGCGTCACCTGGATTTTCCTGCCAGGCCTGAAGGGCAGAACAAGAGAGGGCGGCTGTGAACCAGCCCAGGAGACGTCCCCAGTGCCAGGGCTGCTGCTGGCAGTGCCCAGAGCGCCGGCGCAGTGGGGTCACCTCCCTCCTATCCTGTCCCATCACCCCCTTTCCCAGCAGCTCCAGACCCCACTGCGATGGGAACATGCAGGACATGGCCACCACAGCTCCCTGCACCCTTCTGGGCTCTATCCAGCACCTCTGCACCCTTTTCCCAGGTCCTTCCCCAGTGCCACAGGGCTGCCACGAGCCCAGTGGGGCAGCAGGACACACGGAGACATCGCACTGGCCCTTCCTCCGGCAGAGCACGGTGACAGACAGGGGACACGCTCATCCTCAGGCTGTTTATTGGCATCTCCCTCGGCTCAGCCCGGGCGCCGCGGCCCTGCCGGGCTGGTGCCGGCTCACCCATAGGCACTGCGGGGGCTGTGCTGTGCAGACACCCCCAAAACGGCCACGGACCCCCCGGGCATCACCACCCCCGAGTGCCCTCAGGCCTCTGACAAAACCCCGTTAAAAAGCCCCAAACCACCAGAAATGCCATGGGGAGGCTCCAATCGCCTCATCCGAGTCCTCGCCAGAGCCCCCGAGGTGCAAAATCAGGGGGGGTTGAGCACCACGTGCACCCCGCCGGGGCTCTCCTGGGGTTTCAGTCCTGGCTTCTCCTGGGGGGCTGTGCTGGGCCAGGCACAAAGGAGGGGAGGAATGAATTGTCCCCTGGGATCCTTCCCCCTTCTCCCAAAGGCTGTGGGGGTCCAGAGTGGGTGGGTTCAAGTCAGAGCTCCTCACGCCCTCCACAGTCGGGGGTCTCCGTGTCACCGCTGGTCCCCACGTCCGGGGGGAGCCACAAGCGGAGGGGCCGGGGTTTGGCACGGCAGGAGCCCCTCACCCAGCCCCCAGCACCCACGGGAGTCGGGCAGCAGGTCTGGGCCAGCCCCGGTGGGTGCCAAGGGCGATGTCGGTGCACCCCGAGCCCCCTGTGCCCCCTGGTCCGAGGAGTCTGTGACACAGAAGCTCTGGCCAAGGAGGGGACCGGGGTTTGCTCCCCAGTCCCAGGGTGGCGCTTGGCGTCCAGCTCCGGTGCTGCCAAGAAAGCGGAAAACCCCTGGAGCCTGGGGCTGCTCCCCTTCCTCCTCCTCCTCCTCTTCTCCCCCTCGCCGCTTCTTCCTTTTCTCTTAATTTCTTGGGGCTTTCCTTTTGTTTCTTTTTTTTTTTTTTTCCTCCTAACTTTTCCCCCCCCTCTCTCCTGTTTTGTTCTTCTGTTTAAACATCAAACGAAAGAGGAAAACCCAGCGATGGGGGCTCTGGAGCCGGGGGCCAGGCTGCTGGGCGGGCGGTACAGGGTCCCGGGCTGGCTGCTGGGGGCGTTGCCGGGGGTCTGGGGGGTGGGAGTCCTGCTGGCTTTGGGGCGGAAGAGGCTGCCCTGCTGCGTGGAGGTGCTGTTGGAGAGCGGGGTGTGGTCGGGCTCGCCCGAGTCGCTCTCGGTGTAGCTGTAGGCCTGTGCCCGGGAGATGCCCTTCTGCTGCCGCCGCCACGAGTTGTAGTAGGTGGGGTCGCTGATGTAGTGGTTGACGAAGGAATGCGCCTTCTGGTGCCCGGGGTCCACCTCGTACTCGCTGTCGCTGCCCTGAAAAACAGCGCGGGGGGAGGCCGTGAGGCGGGGGCGGCACCGCCGGCCCCACAGCGCGGTAGGGTCGGGCTCCGCTCCCTGCGATGGGGTGGGAGGGAGCGGCCCCAAACTGCGCCAGGGGAGTTCGGGACGTCGGGGGGGGAATTTCCTCAGGGAAAGGGCGGCCAGGCCTTGGAAGGGGCTGCCCGGAGAGGTGGTGGAGTCCCGAGGGAAGGCCTGGACGTGGCGCTCAGTGCTCTGGGCTGGGGACAAGGAGGGCATCGGGCAGAGCTTGGGCGCGATGAGCTCAGAGGTCTTTTCCAGCCTGAACGGGTCTGTGATTTCCAGTGCTTTCCTGGTGCTTTCCCAGCGTTCTTTTGGGAATGCGGGCGAGCACATCCCGAAAGTATTTAAAGGCTGGGACGGCTGCAGCATCACTGGGGGATTTCTGCCTCTCGCTAAAACAAAATGAAACCTCCTACAAAAGGTTCCTGAGCGCTGCCGAGGCCGCGATGCCCCCGGGCTGGCGGGGAGGGTGTTTTTGGGCTCTGCCGGTAATTGGATTCAGCTTCTCCGGCGGCGCACAAAGGGCCCATTGAGGGCGGTGGGAACTACCCCGCGCCAGCGCCAGCTCCCGCAGCTCTTCACAGCTCCTCAAAAGCCACTCGAGCCCCGCTCGGGCAGCAGCGAGAGGAGCCGGCATCTGCCAAGGAAACAGCCGGTGCGGGCAGCGACGGGGGGGCCCCCTGGGCACGGTCCCCTCCTGCTCGGGGACAGCCCCAGGGGGACCGCAGGACCTTTCCCCGGGCGTCAGCCTCTCAGGATCCATCCTGGGGGTGACGGTCCCATGGCCTCCCCGGGGCTCCTGCCCGGCCACAGCTGCCCGTGGCCCCGGCACAAGACAAAGGTGGCATTTTGTGGAGTTGGCAGAGCCGCGGGCGTTGCCACCAGCGACCGGGCAGCGGGACAGCCCCCAGCCCTGCTGACCTCCCGTCCCCCGTGCCCTGTCCCCAGCAGCTCTGGCAGCCCCCCGCAGTGTCACATCCCCAGCACACGGGTCGGGGGCTGCGCCAGCTTCGCTCCGGCTCTGTGCCACGAAGGGATGGATGCTGCCTCCAAAGCGGGATGGGGCAGGAGCAGCAGGGCTGTTCCCAAACGTGCTCCGGGCCCTGCCTCGTGGCAGGCAGAGGAAAGGGCTGATGCTCAGGAAGGGCTCCCAGCACCCTCCACCCCGCCCCAGGTCCCTGTCCCCGTGTGCAGCCCCCGGGGGTCACCTGGGAGTCGGAGATCTCGGAGGGTTTCTCGGTGAGGCTGCTGCTCTCGGCGGGGATCAGGTCGTTGTACTTGGTCACGTCCTCGTCCGAGTAGTGCAGGCTGCCGGGGCTGGGTCGGGGTGGGGACCTCGGGGACAGGCAGGTGGGCGGTCAGCGTGTGTCCCCTTCCCTCGGGGCTGGGCCGCTCGGGGACAACCCCAGCAGACCCCTGGGGTCGGCTCAGGGACCACCCCTCAGCCGTGCCAGCCCCCTCCCCAGAACCCTGATCCCGCTGTCAGGGACCCCCAGCCTTTCGGGGGGACACTGGGCAGATCAGGGTCACCCCCTCGGGATCCAAGCCCTCCCCACCCCATGATGGAGCAGGGATGGACACGATGACCAAAAATGCTCCCCCTGCCCCGGGAGGGGGCTGTGGCTGGGGGTCCCTACCGGGTGTAGATGCCGTTCTTCCGGCAGAAGGAATTCTTGACCGAGAGGCGCCGGTTGTTGAGCTCCAGGGCAGGGAAGCTGCCCTCATCCAGGCTCACCATCTCCCCATGGCTCAGGGCGGCCGCCTTGGAACTGTTCCCTGGGGGATGGGATGCTCAGCCCCCTCCCCAGGCAGCGCAGCACAGCGAGGGGGGGGCTGAACTCTGCACGGGGGGCTGGGGATGGCCCCGGGGGGGTTGTGCTGGTTCCAGGGTGACCTGGGGACAGCCGGGAGGTGCCAGCCGTGCCCAGCCCCCTGCCCTGGCCCTGGCCCAGCCCCAGCCCCAGCCCCAGGCCCAGCCCCAGGCCCCCTGCCCTGCCCCAGTGGCCCCAGCTCCCCACTCCGGGCTGTTTGCTTAACGAGGAGCTCTGGATTTTCCCCACAATTTGAGCCCTTGACAGAGCTAAGAAAACAGAGCTGTGTTTGGCTAATCCCAGTGACCTCCGCGAGCCCCCGGGGCTGCCCTGCCTCCGCAGCTGTCTGTGGGACAAGCCCTTTATTCCATCTTGAGCTCCCAGTGCTCTCCGGGACACCACAGCATCGTCATCGGGTGGCACCGGGGCTCTGCGGGAGTTGTTCCCAAGGCGGGCGGGACGGGAAGCTCCCACCATCCCCCCCAGACCCCAAAGGCAGGGAGAGACCCCCAAGAGGCTCCCATGGGATCAGGAGGGTCCTGTCACCACCCACCACTCTCCCTCACTCACCTGAGTCCGACTTCTTGGAGTACTTCTTGCTCTGCCCGCGGATGATGAGCACGAAGACGAGGAGGAGGATGAAGATGAGCCCCACCAGGGCAATGACCACCAGGAACCACCACTCCTCGTAGAACGGGTTGGTTTTCTGGGCTGGGGCACAGCAGGGAGGATCAGAGGGGCACAGGGACAGGGGACAACCAGACTGGATGGGGACACCCCTCTGCAGAGCACGGGGTCGCTTGGGGAGCTTTGCGAGGCCTCGATCCACGGGAAAGGGGGATAACAGAGGGCTTGGGAAAGGGGGTGCTGGCAGCGGGATTTGGGACTCTGCAGGAGCCAGGAGTGGGTTTCAGTGATGGCCATGAGAACAGAGCAACAGCAGGACCCTCCCTCTGGCACAGGGGGACAGAAGCCCCCGGGAACACACCTGACACGGACGGGGAAGGGGTGCTGGGGGTCCCGTAGCCGTAGTCGTTGACGGCGATGACACGGAAGTCGTAGCTGACCCCCTGCTTGAGGATGTCCATGCTGAAGGTGTAGGAGGTCACCTCCTTGGGGATGTCTTTGATGAGGATGTCCCAGAGCCCCTCATCTGGAAGAGACCACGGGGCTGGGAGGGGAGGGCTGGCTCCACAGGACACCCCAGGGCCAGGGGTGATGTCCCTCCATCTGCCGGCCCTCCAGGTGCTGCCCTGGCCATCAGCCCCGCTCAGCGGCGTTTTCCTCTCATGGATCAGCGCATGGACAACCCCCAGACACCGGCTCCTAACCCCCAACCCAGGTCAGCACTCCCTGCCTCAGTTTCCCCTTCTCCTGACCCCCGAGGAGAGCAGAGGCAGCTGCGGTACCTGAGGGCCGGGCCTCGATGACGTATCTGGTGATGGGCCCTTGGCCGGGGTCCCCGCTGGACCAGTGGATGGTGATGGCCGAGCCGTAGCGGGAGATGAAGGGCTCTCCGGGGGGGCCGGGGGCACCTGGGGGCCAGAGCAGAGCTGGAGGCAGGGGGTACAAACCGGCACGGGGCCGTGCCAGCCCCCAGCCCATCTCCTCCCTCGCCCCGCGTGTCCCCCGTGTGTCCCCCGTACCTTCCCCGGGCCCCGTGGTGATGTTGGCCTCGACGTCCGGCCCGTAGGCGAAGGTTTTGGCCCGGATTCGGAAGCGGTACGTGACGCCCTCGGCCAGGTCCTTGACCTTCATCCACAGCGGGCTGTTCCCCTTCACGTCCACCGTCACGATCTTGCTGACGCCTGCGGGGACAGAGGCTGAGCCGGGTCCCCCCGAGCCGTCCCCGCTCCCCCCGGCCCCGGCCTCACCATCCACGGGCGTGCAGGGCTCGTACACCAGCCTGTAGCCCTCGAGGACGCCGTTGGGCAGCGGTGGCGGCTCCCAGGACACGTTCACCGACGTGGTGGTCAGCTCGCTGAAGCGGATGGAGCCGGGGGCGCTGGGGGCTGCGAGGGGAGAGGGCGGCAGGGCCGGCTCAGCGCTCCCCGGGGACACCCCGAGCAAGAGCCGGCCCCTGTCCCAGCCTCCACCCTAACGCTGCTCATCAACTCACATCCCCCGTGCCCCATCCCCGCTGCAGCAAAGGTTCCATGGGGGAATTATGAGTCTCCTTCTCCTCGTGTCCCCTCCCAAGTCCTGCATCCTTCTCAAGCCTCACCTTAAACCTTCATCCCCGTGTGCCCCCACCCCCACAAACCCGCCGGGGGAGAGCCCAGGGATGCTCTGCTGGGGATTGCGGGGTGAGGGGGAAATCCCTGGAGCCGGACCCATGGAGACAACTCCCCACGGAGCCCGGGGGCAGGGAGGAGCGGGGGGAGCCGTGCCACGGGCCCCACCTGCCTGCTGTGTCCGTGCCTTCACGGGGGGGCTGGGGGGCCCGTCCCCGGCGGCGTTGAAGGCGGCCACGCTGACCCAGTAGGAGGTGTAGCCCGTCAGGTTCTTCAGCTTCACCCCGGTCTCGGGCAGGAAAAGGGTCTTGACCCGCGCGCTCTCGTTCTGGCGCTGCTCCTCCCAGAAGTGGATCTGCGGGACGGGGCGTGGGGAGCTGGGTGAGGCACGGATCCGACCCAGCTCGCCTTTCCCGAGCTCTCGCTGTGCCCAAACATCCCTGCCCAGGCTCCTGAGCCCCTGTCCCCAGCCTGGTGGCTCCGAGTGTGCCGCAGGGAACGGAACAGCCTCTCCTCCGGGAGAGCGGAGGGCGTCAGACGCGGCTCAGCAGCACCGCGGTGTGCTGAGATCACCTTCGAGCCGTGCCTGATTCCCGAGGGATGGGGACACGCAGGAGGAATGCCAATGGATGGGGACCAGGAGGTGTCTGGAGCATGGGGCTGGGTACCCTCAACTGCATCCTAATGCATCCCAACAGCAGCCCGACACATCCCGGCTGTATCCCGACACATCCCGGCTGTATCCCGGCCGCATTCCATGGCCGACGGCGCCATCTGCTGCCCCGCCGCCGCTCGGCACCGGGATGGGACACCCGGGATCTCCTCGGGACGCCCAGCATCTTCCCAGAATCCCTCCCCCCAAAGGCATGCACAGCACCCCCGGTGCCACGCACCCTGTGCCCCCCGGGAATTCAGCGCCTCCCCAGGGCCCCCCGTGTCCCCGAGCCCCGGCCGGGTGCCAGCTCCCAGGTGACAGGAGGTACCTTGTAGCCCTGGATGTCGCCGTTCTGGCTCTCGACGGGGGGCGGCTCCCAGGTGACATCCAGCTGGGTGGCCGTGGCCGCCTGCACAGCCACGTTCTGGGGCGCTCCGGTGGGCACTGTGCCGAGGGAGGGGACAGGCTCACCGCACTGACCAGGGGGATGCACTGCCCTGTCCGGGCCACGTGGGGTTCCAGGACAGCCGAGCCCCGTTCCTGCAGCCCCCAACAGAGGCACCCCCCGCCAGGACTCACCCGCTTCCCCCACGAACACCTCCTGGGGGGGGCTGGGGGGCCCCTCGCCCACGGCGTTGTAGACGCTCATCCGGATCTCGTAGCGCCGGTGCTTGCTCAGGTCTGGGGGGCAAAGGGTGAGTGGGACCCTCCCTGTGATGGGGCAGCCCCGCTATCCCCGGGGGACCTGGCAGAGCCCCCCTTGTTGGGAAGAAGGGGGTGTCCCCAAGGAGCAGCTGGAGGGGACAGGCAGAGGGGTTCCAGCTCACCCCACGGTGCAGGGACACGCAGGGGTGGCAGCGGGGGACACACGGAGGGAGGTGGGGGACACGGGGGTGGTGACTTACTGTCCAGCTCGTACTGGGTGAGGGACACCTCGCTGAGGTTGTGCACGGCGTAGACGGCTGGGCAGGAGAGCAGGCAGGGGTCAGTGCGGGCAGGGGTGGGCTTCCCCCTCTGAGCCCCCACCCCAACACAGCCCCCAGCCCCAGGGCGGGCCAGAGCTGCCCCGCAAGGGCCCTGTCACCCCCAGGTCACCCCAGCTCCCATCCCCAGGGTCGGGGGGGCCATGGGCACTCACGGGTGAGCTCGGCCCAGCTGGCGCTGGGGTGGCCGATGCCGCGCAGGGTGAAGCCCCGCAGGCTGTCATACACCAGCTCCCGGTACCGCAGCCGGAATCCCAGCAGGATCCCGTTGATCTTGTCCTCAGCCGGGGGCTGCAAGGGGAGGGAGGGAAGGCGGTCAGAGGCTGCTGTGATCCAGGGCTCCCTGGCACCCCGAGGTGCCACCTCCCAGGGCAGGGCAGAGGGGACGGTACCTGCCAGCGGATCAGCACCGACGTGGTGGTGTGGGGGGTGATGGAGAGGATGGTGGGAGCTTCCTCGGGGGCTGCGGGGGAGAAGAGGGTGGTGAGGCTCCGGAGATGCCCAGGGCGTGGGGGGTGCCCCGGGCACAGGAGGAATTCCCCGGGCACGGGGGGTGCCCGCTGTCCCTGCCCCAGGAGGTGCTGACCCGCCTGCAGGGTGGTGAGCGACTCCGACTCCTCGCTGTACTCGCTGTCCCCGATGTCGTTCGTCGCCTTCACACGGAACTTGTAGGAGGTGAAGGGTTTCAGCCTGCGGGGAGAGGAGCGGGATGGGGACGGGGCAGCCAGCGGGTGACCCCCGAGCCACCCTCCCCCTCCCAGCGGGCCGTCGCTTCCCAGCCTTGTACCGGCACTTCTCATGGGACGGGGAAACTGAGGCACGGGGAAAACACCCGAACCGTCATCACCCGCCGTGTCCCCGGCCCCTCACCTGTCCACGACGAAGGCGGTGGCGTTGTGGCTGACGGGGGTGGAGTGCAGAGCCCAGTCGCCGTCGGGCAGCTCGCGGCTCTGCACGGTGTAGTAGCGCACGGGGGAGAGGCCGTCGCTGCCCGGCTCCCAGGACAGCAGCACGCTCCGGGCCCGCACCTCCTCCTGCTGCGCCAGCGGCTTCCCGGGGGGCTGCGGCCGGGCTGGGGGAGGCGAGGGGCTGGGAGTACTGCGGGGGCACCGCCAGCCCCCCGCCGCCGGCCGGACCCCCCATCGTTACCTCTCTTCTCGGTGGTGACCACCAGGGCTTCGGCCGCCTCGCCCCAGCCCTTGCGGGTCTGCGCGGTGACGCGGAACAGGTAGGTGGCCTCGGGCTGGAGGCCGGTGGCCGTGAACTGCCGGGCGCTGGCGTCCAGCACCTCCACGGCGGCCGCGGTCGCCGCCGAGGTGTTCAGGCGGTGGCTGACCTGGTAGGCTGCGGGGAGGGAGCGGAGTGGTGGGGATGGGGAGGGGACACCAGCCTGGGCCCCTCCCCGTGCCGCTCCCTCCATCCCAACCTGCGCACGGGGGAGCTCACACCCAGCCCGGGACCGACATCCGAGCGGGAACTTCAACCCTGAGGGCTTCAAGATGCTCAGGGGATCCCAGGGAGCCGGTCTCTGCCTCCCCACGCCAATCCCTGCTCCCACAGGACTTCTGCATCGCTCTGCAGAGCATCCCAGTGCGGCACGGCCGGGATGCTCCCCACCTACCCAGGATGACGCCGTTGGGCGCTGCCGGCGGCTGCCAGATGAGCCGCACCAAGGTGGTCCTCACTTCAGGAAAGAGGAGCCCCACGGGGGGCCCGGGCACTGCAGGGGCAGAGACTGGGGTCACCAGGGAGCGGGGAAAAGTGCCAGATCCCATCCCCTGGGAACGTGCTGGTCAGGGGGGAGAGGGATCGCCCCAGAGAACAGGGATAGGATGGGATTAGGCACCCAAGGGACACCCCGGCCCACCCCGGTGCTGTCACCCACCGTCATCCAGCGTCCTCTCGAGGACAGGAGGCCGGCTGGGGACACCATCGCCGATCCTGGTGAAGGCCAGCACCCGGATCTCGTACAGGGTGTACTTGGCCAGCCCGGCGAGCTGGGCACTGCGGGAGGCGTTGCCCTCCGCCAGCCAGAACTGGGCACGCGCCTCCGAGCCCTTCTCCTTGTACAGCACCTGCAACGCAGCCCCTGTGACACGGCCGGGCCAGGCTGGCGCTGAAGGGCACCAGCTCCCCGGGGGTGGCACAGCGGGGACCCCACAGCCTGCGGGGTGACTCCCCCAGGGAAAGTTGTGCTTCCCACGGGCAGGGGCTCACCTTGTAGCCCAGGATGAGCCCGTTGCAGTCGGCCTCGGGAATGGCACTCCATCGGACCATCAGGCTGCTGGAGGAGGTGGCCACTGCCGAAATATTGCTGGGACCGGAGGAGGGGACTGGAGAGGGGTGACAGAGAGGGTCAGAGGTTGGACTGGCCGGGGTGGGTGCCCAGCGCCCGGGTGGGCAGAGGTACCTGACTCCCGGGTGCGTCCCAGCACCGAGGGGCTCCAGGGCCCCGAGCCGATGGCGTTGAAGGCCTGGACCTGCACCCGGTACTCCGTCCACTCCTCCAGGTCCTCGATGGTGAATTCCCGCTCCACGCGGTCGCGGATCACGTGGAGCGCCGGCTGCCCCCGCCCGTCCGCCCGCGCGTACCGGATCCTGTACCCCACCGAGTCGGGGTTCCCGTTGTACTCCTGCTCCAGGAGGGGCTGGCAGGGACAGGCGCTGTCACTCCTGATGTCCCACAGCCCCCCAGCTCCATCCCCCTTCAGCCCACGCAGGCACAGACCCCCCTGACCCACTGTCCCCCTCACCATCCAGCGCAGCCACAGGCTGGTCTCGCTGGCCGTCCTCAGGGTGACGTTGGCAGGGGCCATGTCCGGGGGGGCTTGGAGGGTCTGGATCCTCCGGGAGGGCAGGCTGGGGGGGCTGGTGCCCACAATGTTCACCTGCCGCATGCGGAAACTGAGGGAGGAGAGGGGGTCACGGTGGGGGCAAGGGGGCTCCTGTCCCCTGGGGTGGACAGTGAGGGGTCACAGTGGGGGATGAGAGGGCTCCGTTCCCCCGGGGATGACACTGAGGCACTGTCTCGGCACTCGCCTGTAGTAGGTGTAGGGCTTCAGGTTGGGCACCTCCATGGAGCGGGTGTCGGGCTCGTTGGCCAGCTGGTGCACGAGCCCCCACTCCTCGGCCTCGCCGTTCTGGCCCACCTGTGGGATGGCAGTGGGGTGAGCTGCCCCCCAAACACCCCCTGACCCCCCTTCCTGACCCACCCTGTACCTGTGCCTCCACCTGCCAGCGGGAGATGGAGGTTTTGCCATCGTAACCCGGGCGGAACTGGATGGTGACGGAGCGGGGGCCGATGTTGGAGATGCCCAGGTTGGTGGGGGCACCGGGGAGCTCTGTGGGGACAGGGCAAGGTGGGTGGCACCTGCCGCTTGCCCCCAGCACCGCCCACAGCCCCCCCAGCACCCCAACACCACCGTGCTCACCTGGGGGGACCCCTGAGGAGATGGTGGAGGAGGAGACCTGTCCCTGTCCCTTGGAGGTCATGGCGGCCACCTCGATGGTGTAGGTGGTGAGGGCGGTGAGGCCGGTGACGCGGTACTCCAGGGTGACGTTGGGCAGGTAGTGCGTCACCCGCGTGTTGGTGCGGTTGTACTCCTCCCACGAGATCCGGTACCCTGGAACGCACCCCCGTGTCACCTCCCCCGGCCACCCACCCTGGGGGCTGAGCGGGGACGGGGCAGGGAACGGGACAGGCGGGAGATGCTGCGGGGTGGGAAGAGGACAGGACAAAGGGGGAATGCCGTGAGGGAGGGAAAGAACGCGTGAGCGATGCTGTGGTGTGGGAACGGGACAAAGGGGAGATGCTGCAGGGTGGGAACGGGACAGGGAAAGGGGGAGGTGCCGTGGGGTGGGCAAGGGACCGATGACGGAGCCAGCACCCGCCCGCGCTCCCTTACCCGTCAGGATCCCGTTCTTCTCCAGCGGCTCCTGCCAGCTGACCTTCAGGGACGTGTCCAGGATGTCACTGAAGCTGAGGTGCCCCACGGGGCCCGGCACTGCCCAAAGACACCCAGGCTCAGCACCCGAGCGCGGGAGCCCTCGGCACCCACGGGACCCCCGCGAGGAGCGAGCGGGGAGGGGGCTCCCCTTGGACGGGGCTCCCCGGGGCAGCGTCCATCCCGCGGGACTCGGAGCCTCCCCGTACCGTCCTCGTGGGTGCGCACCAGCTGGGGGGGGCTGCGCGGGCCGTCCCCGGGCGTGGTGAAGCACAGCACCGAGGTGAAGTACTCGGCGAACTTGCGCAGCCCCGCCACGTAGCCCACGTGGACGCTGTCCTGGAAGTTGGGCCGCACCGTCACCACCGTGGCCTCGTCCTCGTGCTCCGGCTCCCAGGCGATGAGCTGCCGGGAGGAAGGAACCGGGGCGGGGGTGAGGATTCCCGGTGCCGCGGTGGCCTCGCCGCGTCCGTGCCACAAACACCGCGCCCGGCCTCCTCTTATTAATTGAGTGTTGATTAACGGTCAATTAGCGTTGCGGGGAGCGCTCGGTGCCTGCGCCAGCGCTGTTTACGGAGCTGTGATTGACTCCATCGATAACGGAGCGGGATCCCCCCTCGCCCGCATCCAGGAGGGATGGCTGGGCATTTAATTGGCATTGTGCAAGATAGCCTCTAGCAACTTAATTAAACACTAATTAGGCCCTAAAAGTACTAATCAAAAATACTAAGTGGCATTTAATAAGAATGTTAAATATCCTACTCACGCTGGTTATCTCATCCAGCGGCAATTAAATTCCCGAACTTCTTTGGAGTGGATTAAGACACAAGTTTAATGTTTTAATTCAATTTCATTAATGTAAATTTGAATTAATTGCAATTTGGAATTAATTACAGAGCATGGGAGACTCCGAGCCCATGCAAGTGTTAAATAACAGTAAATATTATTTTAACATTCAAGAGAGATCCAATTAAAATCGGGGATTTCGGCGAGGAGGAGCCAAGGCAGTTTGCGAAGGCTGACCAAGTTTTCCCCACGAGCCGTCCCGTTTTTGGGAATCGCCCTCACCTTGTAGCCCTGGTTGATGCCGTTGATGAACTGGGGGCTGGGCGGGTTCCAGGTGAAGCGGATGGTGGTGGAGTTGGTGGCCTCGGCCTGCACATTCCCTGGAGGCACCGTGGGCACTGCCGGGATGAAGGGACAGCTCACAGGGACAGCTCCACGAGCTCCCCTCCGTCAGCTGGGTGCCCGGGACCCCCCGGGTCATCCCTGCCCAGCACATCCCAGTCCCCCCGGGACCTCCTCACCCAACCTCCTGCCTCCCATCCCACCACCCCAGTGGCACCACCTGTTGCCTCTGCCCACCCCTGATTGTCGCTGCCCATCCCTGCCTACCTCCCTGCAGGGTCCACTCTGTCACCTTCATGCTGTAGACCCCCAGGCCGGCGCTGTTGTAGGCGGCCACCTCGATCTCGTAGTTGGTCCAGATGATGAGGTCCTCCAGGAGCAGGTTGTTGACCTCGGCGTTGGTGATGTTCTTGAACTGGTACCCCACGGGCAGCCCGGCCAGGCAGTACCTGGGGACCGGGAGCCATCAGAGCCGCAGCGTCCCCACCTGCACCAGGTTCGGGGCCCTCGGGCCGGCACCTACCGGATGATGTAGCCCTTGAGGACCCCGTTCTGGTGGCTCTCGGGGGGCGGCTGCCACTGGATCATGATGGACTGGTTGGTGCGGCCGCTGGCGATGACGTTCTGGGGGGGTGCAGAGGGCGGCTCCTCGGGCAGGGACACCCTGCGGGGACAGGGCAGGGTGAGCACCCAAGGGCCACCAGCCCCACCGCCGGGACCCCCGGCCGGGACTCACCTCTCCGTGTCCTTGCTGAACTGTCCCCTGCCCACGTCGTTCACGGCGCACAGGCGGAACTGGTAGGAGCGAGCGGGCACCAAGCCCCGCACTGTCACCGACGTCACCTCGGGGTCCACGCTGGCCAGCAGCACGGTCCAGGGTGCGTCTGGGGGGAAGAGTGGACAGCAGGGTGGGGACCTGACCTGCAGGACTCTGGGGTCCCCAGCTGACGAGTCCCAGGGTCCCCAAGCTCCCTGCAGCATCCCCTGTTCTGGGGTGATGCTGGGGATTTCTCCCGGTGCCAGCGGTGCCAGGGGGGGTGGCAGCAGCCCCTTACTGTTCTCGGAGACCTCCACGACGTAGCGGAGCAGGGGGCTGTTGCCGTCGAAGGGCTTGGCCCAGGTGAGGTTGATGGCCCGTTTCTCCTGCGGGCTCAGGGCAGCCACGGGGCTCTCGGGGGCGTGGGGGAGCTGCCTGGACAGGGGGGTTAGGGAGGGAGGGAGGGGGCACAGCCCCAGGCGGGGGGTGCCGGCGGGATAGGGTGGGGAGAGGAATCTCACCGGACACGGAGGTGGGCGCTGCGCGAGTCGTTGCCCCCGGCCGAGATCACCTTGCAGGTGTAGGTGCCGATGTCACCCGACCAGGTCTGGGAGATGTGCAGGGTGCCCAGCTCGTCCAGGCGCACCCGGGGGCCGCTCTCGGGGCCCAGCGGGGCCCCGTCCTTCTCCCAGACGTACCTGCGCCGGGGGGACCCAGGTGTGCTGGTGCCCCGCAGCCCTCCAACAGGGAGAGGCGACCGGGGGCTCCCGGTCGCAGGGCACCAGGTGGCACTGCAGGACCACCAGCGCGGGGCCGCGGTGGAGGACCCCCATCTCCCTCCCCAGGCACAGCGCAGCGGTGACAGCAGCCAGGCCGGCAACCCGAGGGTGCCCGGACCACCCAACCCTCCCGGCCCTGTCCCGCTCACCTGACGTCCACGCTGGGGTCGTGGGTGACGCCGCAGCTCATGACAGCCTTGGTGCCCTTGATGACGCTCTGGTCCTGCGGCGGGTCCGTGATGCGTGTCCTTGCTGCGGGGGGACACAATGAGCCACCGGCAGGGACAGCCCCCGTTTGCACCCGCGAAACCCAGCGCCCATCCCCGGAGAGCTCCGTCCCGCGCCACCCAGGCCGGTGCCCGGAGCCAGGCGCGGCCCCTCCCTCCCGGCTGCGGGAGACACGGGCCCACCGCGAGTCCCTTACCCCAGACCACCAGGTCTGCGGAGGCCTCGTCCACGCCGCGGGAGTTGGTGGCCAGGCAGGTGTAGGTGCCGGCGTCGGGCAGGTGCGCGGGGCTCACCAGGAGGCTGCCCGACTCCAGCAGGGTGAAGCGCGGCAGCTGCACGGAGCCGCTGGCCAGGACCCGCTCCCCTGGCGACACGGCGGAGCCCCGTCAGTGCCACGGCCACCCGGCGTGGCGGTCACCGAGCCCCGCGGCACGGCTTGGAGGACGGGCTTGTGCCCGGCCCTTTACCTTTCTGCCAGGTGATGGCCGGGCGCGGAGCCCCCGAGGTCTCGCAGTTGAGGAGGACGGACATGCCATCGATCACCGTGCTGTCCTGGGGACCCCGCGTGATGTTGGGGGCGATGCCTGTGGGGCACAGAGATGCACAGCCCCCCCTGAATTCCCTCCCTGTGCCCAGCCTGGACCTGACCCAGAAGAGTTTCCTGGGGTCCCCGAGCCTCCTGTGGGACCCGTCCAGGGGCACGTCCCACCCACCACCCAGACAGGGCACCCCCAGGGCAGAGGGGGGCTGGCACCTACTGGTCACGGCCAGGTACGTGGTGGTCTGCACCTCGCCGGCCGCATTGCGGGCGAAGCACTGGAACATTCCGGTGTCATCGGGGACCAGCCCGCTGATCTGCAGGCTGCCGTCCTCCAGCAGCCGGAAGCGCGACAGCTTCTCCAGGTGGAGCAGGGCAGCGTCCTTGTACCAGGCCATCTCGGGGGGGGGGACACCTGCACGGGGACGGCCACGTCAGGCACGGGGTCGCGGCAGCGCACGGAGGGTGCCGGGGAGCAGCTCACCTTTGGCTTGGCAGGGGATGGCCACCACCTTCTCCATCTCGGCCGTGATGTGTCTCTCCGGCTCCCTGACGAACTGCGGGGGCTCTGCCGAGGGAACCCGGCCACGGTCCTTGGACTGACCGAGGAGCACCCCCAGCGCCCCTCCTGTCACTTCCCATCCCGGCCCCGGGGCCGAGCCCGCCCCAGCTCATGGCACGCGTGGGCTGGGCTGCCCACGGGCAGGAGATCACCCAGGACGGACAGAGAGGTGCCCGCGGGCGGAGGCTCACCCAGCACGGACAGGTAGGCGCCGGCAGTCACGGCGGGGACGCTGCTGCTGCGCAGCACAGCCTCGCACTCGTAGAAGCCGCTGTCGCTCAGGGTGGGGTGCAGGATGGTCAGCCGGCGGCTGTAGTCGCTGATCCCGCTGGACACGGGCGCTCCGTCCTTCTTCCAGATGATGTGCAGCTTGATCAGCGGCCTGGGGGGGCCAGGGGCGAGTCAAGAGCCAGTTTTGGCTTCCCCGCAGGATCCCACCTCCCTCCATCCCGCAGGACTCGGGAGGGAAGGGATCTCCCTCCATCCCGCAGGATCCAGGAGCGTGATGGGAAGGGATTTGGGGGCACCCAGACCCGAGGCTGGGCGATGCCAACAGGGGGATCCCCCATGCCAATCCCCACCCCACGGCTCACCTGGCGTTGGCCACGCACTCCATGGTCACCTCCGAGGTGCCGGCCACCACGCTGGTGTTCCTGGGTGGGACAATGATGGTGGGTGCGATGGGATCGGCCGGGCCACCCACGTCTGGGGAGAAGGAGGCCAGAGGGACAGCCGTGAGCACCCCCTGCCCACCCTGGGGTGTCCCCAGAGAGGGCACCCACATCCCCGTCTGCTCGGCTTGGAGGGGACAAAGGTGACAGCGACCCGATGCCATCCCGGTGGCATCAGGGAGCCTTCCCAGGTGTCCCCAAGCCGTGTCCTCCCGAGGGAGCCGCGGCACCCCTGGGCAGGGCCACCAGGCTGGCGGCAGCAGGGAGGAGGGAGCAGGGAGTCCATAAAGCAAAATGATGGCAGCGATAAAAAACCCTCATGTAGGCGCTGTAAAAACGCGATCGGCTCGAAAGCTGCTGATAGAGCTGAATCCATAAACAGGGGCTCCGGGATGTTTATGGCGCTCCAGGACGCCGAGGGACGGGAAAACAGATTTATGGGGATGGGAGACAGGCAGAGGCCGCCACAGACAGGGATAACCTATCCTAACCCTGCGGAGCAGCAGGAGGGGAGATGGGGGGGAGCGTGACAGGACCGATGTCACTTCAGGGCATCCCCCGTGGGACGGGCTGTCACCACCCAAACGGGCTGGGGGAACCTTGGAGGTCCTGGAGGGCCCAAAGGAACCAGAGGGACGAGGCTGCAGGGGTGGCCCCCAGGCCGGGGGCAGCTCCAGGAGCACCAGGAGCTGACAGGGGGACATGGATGGCGGGGGGAAAGTGTCCATGGGGTGACACTGCAGCCCCCATCCCGCAGCCCATCCCCGGGGCACAGCCGGGTGCAGCTGGAGCAGGAGCTCTGTCCGTGACACTCCAGCGCCTGCAGCACAGCCCCGAGCGCCTAAATAAATCCTGAGGCAGCTGAACTGTTAAGTCAGCAGAAGCCGGAGCCTCCGAAGAGATTTACTGCAAATTAAATTTGGGGGAGAGGCTGGGGATGGGGGGGAGGGGGACGGTGCCCCCCACACTCACTGGCCACGGTCAGGGTGATGGGCTGGCTCGTCTTGTTGTCCCCGTTCTTGTCATTGACCGCCTGCACGTAGTAACGCCCCGCGTCCGGGGCCACCGTGGACAGGATGACCAGGGTGTTCTCCAGCGTGATGGCTCTGCGGGAGGAGAGGGCGGAGGGAGTGAAGCCAAAGGGGACATCGAGCCGGGACCCTCATTCCCCACCCAGCAGCCCCACCTGCCCCAGGCACCAACCCCAGGACGGGGGCACCGAGCCCCGCACCCCTCTCTCCGAGCGGAGCCCATGGGATGGTGCAGATTCCTAGGATTTCTCCTTTTTTTTTTTTTTTTT
>VXAZ01000780.1:445947-499437 GCA_013399875.1 Gymnorhina tibicen | reverse complement strand
TTTTTTTTTTTTTTTTTTTTTTTCATTTTTTATTTAATGGAACAATCTAATCTGCTGGAAACATAAAATGCTGCGGGGAATATATTTTTTTACCATTAAATATGAGATAAAGGAGTTTTATCTCCTCAATCCCCGCTCTGCAAATCGAAGGGAGACCGGTTCAATTCCTGCATAATGGGGGTTACAAATTCAATTCCTGCAGGCTGTGGCTGCCAGGGCTCCGGCAGCACCGGGATCTGCCACGGCTCCGTGGGGACACCTGGCACACGCGTTCCTGCTATGCTTGGCTCTGTCCCACCCTCTCCCCCGCCTTCATCCCTCTTGTTTTCGTTTTTTGTTGAGAAATCCCTTCCTCTGGTGACAAACAGAGCCGTTAGTCACCGAGCGCGTCCCCGGGTTTCAGCACGATGCGCTCGAGATGTTGGTGAAACATCCTCAAGCGCGGGGACAACGGGAAATGCAGCCCCAGGGATGCTGGGGGGGGTTCCGAGGGGATCCCAGGGGCGTCCTGGGGGTGCTCACATGCGGCTGCTGGGGGAGATCTTCCGCCCGTCGCGGAACCAGGTGACCTGCGGCTGCGGGAAGCTGGCGATGCGGGGCGCGCGGATGACGGCGGCCTCCCCGTGGGACACGCTCTGCTGCGTCTCGCTGTCCTCGAAGCTCCCCATGTCTGCAGAACAGGGGAGAGAACCGTCACGGGGGCCGGGGAGAGGCTGGGAAGGCGCCCGGGGATCCAGCCCCGGGTCCGGATGGGGTTTGTGGGATGGGCTCCCCAGGGGATGATGCAGAGGGGCTGCTCCTGGTCCCCTCCTCGGCGGGGGTGGCTTGGCTGGCTCGGGGATGTGGGGGTGGCTCAGATCCCACCTGGTGATCCTGGTGATCCGTTCCTCCAGCTCCTGGAGCCCCGTGTGCTGGGTCAGGGCCCCTGTCCGAGTGTCCCCCACCACGGACAGGCTGCAGCCACAGCAGGAAGGGCCCAGTCCCGGGGCTCCCTGGCCTCCCTCCGTGTCCCATCCCATGTCCCGGTGCTGGGAGCATCCCAGCAGGACCCTGACTCCAGGGACAAGGTGGGGCACAGCTGCCTCCATCCCAGCCTGCGTTCCCAGGCTGGAAGCACACAGCAGTTGTGGGAGACTGAGGGAAGCGGGGGGCACAGAGGAGGGGGGTGGGACAGGGGATTTTTATTGAGTTCCTTAATTGCTGTAATTAAAAACATGTAAAGAATCCTTTTTTAACGACTTTGCCATTATCATTAGTTGTTAGCACAGCTGCCTTATTAATTTCTCATTATCCTCCTGATTTGTCGCTGCTCCTCAGGAGGTGTTTAAGGGGATGGGGTTGGGGGTATCCCGGAGGCAAGGGGTGACAGAGAGGGGCAGGTCCCTTGTGGGGACAGAGCCGCCATCCCAGGCCTCAGCACTCTCATCTCCTCCTTAAATCTCTGGACACCCCAGGGATGCTCCAGGCGTCCCTCCCGGCATTGCCGCAGGGATGCTCCGACGTCCCTGCCGGCGTCACCCCAGGGACGCTCCAGGCTCGCGCGTGCTGGCCACGAGCGGCACCAAGCCCAGAGCAGCCCCACAGCGCCGGGAGCTGGGTGTCCCCACGCGGTGCCCACAGGGACGGTCACTTACAGGCCACCTGCACCTCGGTCTGGCGCTGCAGCAGGGCTCCCATGCGGTTGCGGACGATGCAGCGGTAGAAGCCGGCGTGGGTGCGGTCCAGCGAGGTGATCATGTACCTGCGGGAGGGGTATCAGCAGTGAGGGGACATCCGTGTCACTGTCACAGCCCCCCGGAGAGGCTGCAGGTGCTGCCCACCCCCACCCTGAGATTTACTGCAGCTGTGCCAGGAGCTCCTTTTCCCCTTTTCCCCGAGGAGCTGCTGCCGGAGGTGTGTGTCCCACACGGGCGTGCGTGGCCACGCAGGTGCGGACGTGTGTGCAGGGTGGGGACACCCCAGTGTCCCTCACTGCCACACAGGGACTCGTGGCCACCCACACTGGAGGTGCTTTCACTGTGCACGAGGCACTGACTGTCACCATCCCAGGGGCTGGACGTGACCCATCGCCACGAGCTCGGACCTGGGACTCGCTGTTCCCTGCCCCAGCGGTGACACTGCGGCCTGCCGGTGTCACTCAGCCTGGACCTGAGAGCGGCCAAGTCCGGCACTGCTCCGATGAATCCCGGCTGAACCCCCTTATCGCCCCCACGCCTGCTCTTATCAGCCGCCAGCGCCAGCAGCCGGTGAGGAGATAAAGGAAGTCACCACATCTCCGCTCGACCACCCCCCCGAGCATCGCCCCGCTCCCCAAACCGGACCCTGCTGCCGCCAGACCTCCCCGGGCAGTCCCCACCCCTGGAGCTCCTGTTTCATCCCCCTCAAAACACGGGGGAGCCTCCGGGGGCCGGGCAGGCGCTGCAGCATCGCCGTCCCCGACGGGGAGCGCTGCGAGATAAAGCAGGGAGGGAATAAATAAAGCAAGCTCAGCCCTCCTTGCCCAAAATCTAATCTTGCGTTAAAACTCGCCGCGGGCTCTTTCGGCAGAGCTTTGTTTGTTCTTCTGAGAACTGAGCGTAAATTAAACTTTCATAAGACCTGAGGAGCGCGTTCCCCGTGCCGGGAGCGCAGCGGGGCCCCGCGCCCACCTCCCCGCACGGGAGAGGGTGACAGGGGACACAGGGCTGCCCCCTGGCCCGGCGGCACCGCGGAGATGGGGCAGGCACGGCGGGACGGGCACCAACCCCGCCGTGACACCCGCCCGGCTGCCCACCCACGCGGCGTGCCGGGGTCACCCGTCCCCGCGGGAGGAAGGAGGGTGCCCTTTGGGAACGAGTCCTTGAGTGTCACGGCTGATATTTAAAAATGCTCCCCAGAGGCTTTAAATAAGATATTTCAATTCCACGGAGCTGTCAGGAACGGCTGCAGACGCCAGGAATAATGGGCCCGCTCTCCTTGCGGTGTCCTCGTTAATAAATCACACCGTGACTCCCGAACACATGCACGCCGATGGACGGATGGGTGGATGGACACGCGGCGGCAGAGGGACACGTGTGTCCCCAGACAGATCCGTGTCCTCGCTGCTGTGTCCCCTCCAGACCCTCATTCCGGGATGGGGACAATCCAAAGCCCAAACCGGCCCCACCCCCGGGGTCACAGGGAGCACCTTCAATGCCCGGCCCTGGCAGCACCTTGTCCCCACAGGCGGGACACCTCCATGGGCACAGGGAGCCTCGTCCCTCGTCCCCAGCCCAGGACGCTCCGGCAGATCCAATTAAGGGGGCCCGGTCCCCACACACGGGAGCTGGAAGAGTTATTAAAGCAGCAGCACTTCCACACACACCTCAGCAGCTGAAAATAGCCCGGAGAAAGGAAATCAATTCCCGGCGCAGCCCAGCCCGCAGTCATCAACCAAACCAGCACAGACTTTGTTCTCTCCCGCTCGCCTTCCACCGAGGCTTTTATCCAAGACCGCTCGGATTCGATTTCCTTCCCCCATCACGCCTGGCTGGAAGGGGACGGGAATTGATTTCACCCCCAATGTCACCCTCCTGCCACCCCCTCGCAGGGGACGTGCTGCTGGCAGGAGGGGTGAATGTCACCCCACAGAGCCCCCGCACTTTGTGCCACGGCCACAGCTCCGTGGCCAAGAGCTCCCACATCCATTGTTCCGTGCGAGGAAGCAGCTCCTCCAGCTGGGACCGATCCCGGTGCCCTGGCCGGGTGGCTTTGTCCATCCACCCCCGCTCCAGCCGGGACGGAGGTGAAGCTGGCCCGGCTCCCGGCACAGCCCTCGCTGCTGACTCCGCTGTTCCAGGGGTTTGTTTGGCTTCTGCGTGAAGACGGAGGTTGACAGGGCATCGTCCGTGGGGAAAAGCCCTTCCACAGCGAGCACTGACCCACGCTGCTCCGGCAGGAAGCGGCTGTGTCCCACTCAGCCCCGGGGTCAGGAGGGGGATCCGGAGGCAGGAGCCCCGTGCCGGGGGACCGGCGGGTTTGCAGCAGCAGCTTTGGCACCGGATCAGTCTGACAGATGGATGGCTGCATGCCGGGAATGACAAGCTGTCCGTCCATCCATCCATCCGTCCATCCCCGATGCCGCCGGCGAGGCAGGGCAGGGCGCAGCAGCGTGCCGAATGACAAGCTGTCCGTCCCCGGCACGGCACCGCCGCGTCCCGCAGGACTGTGCCCATCGCCCCGGCACAGCCGTGCCCCAGCCCGGGCTGCTGCCGTGGCTCTGTTATTGTAGGGTTGCTGAGGAGCGTGGGGCTGACGCTGCCGAATTATTCTTAGATTGAGGGGGTGGAGAAGGGCCGGGAAAAGCAGCAGCCAAAGGATTTGATCCATCAAATTGAAAGCCAGAAGAGCGCAGAAATCTGTGAGGTTCTTCCAATGCCGCCCAGTAACAGCAACAGCTGGATCGGATTTGGGATGGAAGCACACTGGCACAGTCCCCTTTGATTAATATCCTGTATAACGACTAATTAATTCTGGAGGGGACGTGTGTTTGAATAGTTGCTGTGGGATAATGAAATGTCAAGTGAGCATTAAAACACACTTAGCAGGGCTTTAACGACTCGAAGCATCCGAGCGCGTGTCCCGGCCCCTGCACGGGGCCAGCGCTCGATGCGGCTGTGAGCACCCCCCTGGTGCTCCATCAGCCCCGCTTAACTGGGCTATCGGATCTCAATTAGCTCCCGATTGCAGCGGGCTCCGCTCGGATCCACGTGGCCGCCGCCTCTCCGCCTGCCCGGAGTGTTTTCCCTCGGCCGTGGGAATTGGGCGGGCGCCGGCGGCCCCGTAAATCGCTGCCTCAATTGGCCCTGCCAGAACAATGAGCCAGTTAATAATTAATGCCCTCGTATTAATCAGCCTCCTTCCTGCGGAGCAGGGACGGAGCGAGCCCCGATCCGTGTTGCGGCATCCAGAGGGCTCTGGTGCATTGCTAACCACGAGCTTGGCCACCTCCCAGCTCCGGTGGCATCTCCCGCCCTGACGGTTCCCCGTCCTCTCCGCCGTGGCTCCTGAGCCCCTGCGAGATCCCAGCGAGGAGATTCCCTCCGCTGCCATCCCGCCAAGCGCCTCCTGCCAGCCCCGGCACTGCTGTGGTTCGCTGGCACCGCTGCCCTGTGCCCACGGCTCCTCATGCCAACATCCGAGTGTCCCCCCCAATTCCAAACAAGGCACAGAGACGGGGAGGAGCCTTCCCAGCACAAGCATTCCCAGGAAACCCCCCCCCTCCATGCTGCCCAAGCTCCTCACCAGCACTTCTGGGAGCTTTGCCACTTGTGGTGATGCCAAAGGTGACAGAGGCCAGGCTGGAGCCACCAGAAGCAGGAACGCCCTGCTGGGCTCCCACCCAGCCTGGATGTAACCCCTCCAATGTTCTTCAGCTCCCATTAATTAACTTGTTGCATGGTAATTAGCTCCCCAAGGCAGAGGGCTGGGCTTTGCACCTGTGCTGGCAAAGAGCTGGGCCCCCCAGAGCAGGGATGAGCTCCCGGTGAGCAGCAGCACAGGTTGAGGTTCCAGCAGGAATCCGGGGTTGATCCACCCTGTTTGCCCTGGGTCTGGGATTTTCAGAGGCTCCTGGCTCCGTATTTTACATAATTCAGGGACAAACTCTGGGCATCAAACACTTGGGATCCTCACCAGGCCATAAAGGCTCGTCAGGGTCCTGTGTGTGCAGCCAGTCGTGTCCCTACATCCCCTGGGGACACCCCAAAACAGCCCAGCGAGGAGCGGGGCTTGAGAGAGCCCCAAATCTGCTCCAAATCTTGGTGAGCCCACGCAGAAAGGCTCCTGGAAGGAGATGGAGATGGATCAGAGGCACCACGTGCTGGAAAACCCACCCCAGGGCTGGCAGAGGGTGGCACCGAGAGGCTCAGCTGTGCCAGCCCTGCTTGGCAGAGGGGAGCTGGGGCAAAGCCAGAGGAGTCGGAGATGGAATTACACTTTTCCAAGCTCCAGCAAAGGGGATCTGGGCCCTTGAGAGGAGGCGGGGACTCCTTCAGTAACTGCTAGGCTCCTGCACCAGCTGCAGAGGCCGTGAGGAGAGGCACGAGGGCTGATTTAGGAGCTGGGAGATGCATCCCTACGGATGGGAGTCTGTCCAGAGGTAATCTATGTGTAAGGTAATTTCCGAAGGCAGCAGGACTCGATGCAGCCCTTAATAGGACAATCTCATGTGATAAATTACCAGACCCAACTAATCTGCATGTTAAATTTCTTGTATGAGAAATAAATATCCTCAATTCACCAGAGAAGCGCTTTCCTTCCGAGGATTTCATTAAAGACATCAAGCTGCCTGATTTGCATGTTATGATTCCTCGTACGAGCGGCTCCGGAGAGCTTGTGGAGAGCCCGGCACCGGAGAGATCCTGGAGCGAAAAATAGAGCTTGGCCCCGGACAGCAGGGCCAGGGCACCCGAGCGTGTGGGCACGGCTCTGCCACCCCGCTGTGCCGCCTCAGTGGGCATCGGAGGGGTGCCACCGTGGGGTCTCCAGAGCGGGAGGCATCCCATGGGAAAACAGCCTCCTGCACCCCATGCCAGCGGCAGGGAATGGAGGGAGCACGGAGAGGGGGAGGCGGGTGGTCCCTGATCCCATCCCACCCGCAGGGGTGTTCCTGGGGTCACCCAGAGCCAGGCTGATCCCTGATCCCCCCACGGTCCCCAGGGATGCTCCCAAGGGAGGATGTCTCCACACACACACACACACAGAGCCAGGCTGCTGCTCAGTCCCTCGGGGGTCCCTCATCCTGCTCGATCCCCTGGGATGCTCCTGAGGGAAGACAGCTCTGCGTGCGCGTGGAACCAAGCTGGGATGCTCCCATCCCCAGGGATGCTCCGGGGGGATGGGTCCGTGATCACGCACAGAGCCAGGCTGGTGCCCAATCTCCCACAGCCTCCAGGGATGGCTCCCGGGAAGCGGGGGGCTGACTGCACGAACACACAGCCCCAGGCCGGTCCCCAGTCCTTCTGGAGCCCCTCATCACGCCCAATCCCCTGGGATGCTCCTCGGGGAGCTCGGCTCCACACGCTCACAGAGCCAAGTGATCCCGCCGCGCTCCCCAGGGATGCTCCCGAGGGATCAGCTCCACGCACAGGCACCGCCGTGGCCCTTCCCCGCTCGGGGCCAGGGCCCGGCCGAGCCCGTTGCCCACCCGGCCCTCGGCGAACGCCAAGAGCCGCTCGGTGGCGGCGGAACCGCTGCGGGAAGGAAAGGGCGGTCGCCATGGAAACGCTGCCAAACTGGGAGAGCGGCTCCTTCCCTGGAAACACGGCGTGAGCTTCCCCGACCACCGGCGAGCATGAAGTGGGGCAGCTCGAGGGGGGCGGGGGGCCCGCGACCCCCTGCCCACAGCCCCCCAAAACGGGGGAGATGCTCAAGAGCCACTGCAGCCGGTGGTGCCGGAGGGATGCCCTGCTCAGGAGGGATCCGGGGAGAAGCTGTGAGGATGACGAGGATGGAATGCTTGGAGACACAGTGGGAACCACGAGGTGAAGCCACTAAACCGGGCTGGGCACCGCGAGCTGATGCCACCAAGCCCAGCCAGTCCCTGGGCACAGCCCCCCCGCAGCACCTCGTCCTCCCCAAAGCCTCCCCCGTGGGCACAGCCAGGCTCTGGGGAATGTCCTCCTGTCCCCGGACCGGGGGACACACGGCAGCACCGAGCTGGGAGGGACTGGCGCACCCCAAACCCCGCGCCCACGGCACGGACGCACCCAGAGCCATCCCCGACCCCGCACGGCCGAGAGCATCCCTGAGCCTCCCCGGCCATCAGCACCAGCCCTCCCCTCTCCAAGGATTACTCTGTTTCTAAACTCGTTAACTTTTAATTACAACCTTCCCACTGCCTGAGCGGGCTGGCTCCGCGCCACCGACAGCTCTATTAAAATTCAATTTCTGCCCATCATAACTAATTTTGGTCCTTCGCCTTCTCACCAGCAGCCTCCGGTGCCAGGCAAGACAGCCAAACCCTCATCTCCACACTCTAAATCCCCACGGAGCCCCGGGCAGAGCCAAGGGATGCTGGCAGGTTCCGTGGGAGCCCGGCAGGGATTTGCACGGCGGCTTCTCTGCTCCGTTGGCCGCGCTGGGTTTGTTTGGGTTTTCCCCACGTGTTTGTTTGTTCGGCTTCTCGCTTCCTTCCTTAATCCTTTCTGGCTGGATGCTGGAGCTGGGGGCTGAGGGCTCCGGGGGAGGGGAGTCACCTTGGAGCAGGGATGCAGGGATGAAGGGTTGTGGAGCTGCCAGGCGTCCCGGAGCACAGACACCAGTGCTGGCCCCTTTCCTACTGAAAGGTAAACTGAGGCACAGCTCAAACGCAGGAGAAACTCAGGAAAAGAAGCCAGGAATCCCCATTCTGGGTTTGGAGGTGACCACCAGGCACCCCAGCCCACTCCCAGGACAGAGCAGAGCCCGGGGCCAGGGTCCTGACTCGTTTCTCCTGCCTGGGAAAGAGCCGCGCTCCTGACAGGAGCGAGCTGCGGGAATTGCGGGGCTCAACAGGGCTCCGAACTTCCACACCATGGCAAGGGACAAGGGCGTCCCACAGGGCCCCCAGCCCCCTCTGAGGGCACTGCAGAGCTGCAGCCACCACGGCTGAGTGGGGGACAGTCCCCAGGGTCCCCAAGGACGGCCCGGGCTGCAGGATCCCAGCACGGCACACGACGTCACCCAGCCGCTCTCTCTGCGTTCCCAGCATCCCGGAGCAGCCCCGCGTTGCTACAGCAACACGAAGCCTTTGGATTCGATGCCTGGAAAGGGGGAACGGCTTGTCTCGACCTGAATTATTGATTAAAACAGAGAGGATGACACACACACTCAGAGGAGACGGCGAGAGGTGCCCGTCTTGATTCACGGGCCATCTCCATGGGGCCGGAGCCGCTCTGTGCCAGGATCGGTTGGCACACGGGGCTGGATCTGGGCACTCTCTCACACCTCCTTGCCTTGCCCCTTCCCGGTCCGGCTGTTCCCAGGCAGCCACGGGCGGGCTGTGATCCGCAGCCCGGTGTTAAGGTGTTAATCCGCTTGTGCAAACACCTCCTCCCCGGTGTTGACCTGCTTAAACTCCCCGTTTGCTCTGCAAACAGAGCCGGCAGCTCCCGGGCTGCCAAGCGCTGCCTCTGTGCCGCCTCCCAGGATGGCAGCCCTGGCACTGGCACCTGCCAGGGACCGGCGTGCCAGGCAGGATTTGTCCTGGATGCTCAGGAAGATTCAGAATCCCAGAATCACTGAGGCTGGAAAAGACCTCCAAGGTCACTGAGTCCAACCTGTGCCTGATCTCCACCCTGTCCCCAGCCCAGAGCACCGAGTGCCATGTCCAGTTTTCCTCGGACGCTCCAGGGATGGGCACTCCAAACCTCCCTGGGCAGCCCATGGTGACACTGACCGCCCCTCCCAGACTCACCGGTATTCCAGGGAGAACTTGGTGAGCTCCCGGCTGTTGTGCAGCCACTTGAACTCGAGGGGCCAGCTGCCCTCGGCCATGCAGGTCAGCACCAGCCGGTTCCCCTCCAGGTGCACCTGGCTCCGCACCGGCTCCGTCTTGAAGTACGGGGAGACATCGTCTGCGGAGAGAGGAGGGAGAGGGATCAGGGCCCCATGGACCACTCAGCACCGCTGTCCTCTGACAAAGGATCAACGACAAAATGATCTTTCAGGTCCTTTCCAACCCAAACCATTCCGTGATTCCGTTACCACCACCATCACCCCGCAGCCACCTTCCCGTGCCCTGCCCCAGCCAGGCCACCCAGCCCCCTTCCCTGTCCCTTGTCCCTCCCCGAGCCATTCCAGCAGCTCATCCACAAGGGCTCAGCCCGCTGCAGGTTTATCCAAGCTTCTTCGTTTTATTCCCAGCTCCCTTTGTAGCATCTCCGAGCTTTTAACTCGGGGGGTGAAGGGGCGGAGGGGCTGCGAGCGGAGCGAGGCAGAACCACTTACTCCTCTCCTGTTTTATTTGCTAAGTAAAACTATAAATCGAACCACACAGCTCCATTTTCTGCTTAACAAATGGAAGCCCTTTTACTTCAAAGGCACATTCATATTCCCCAGCAGCTTTCAAGTGCACGTTCAATCACAGCTCTGGGTTTTTTCTTTGGGGTAGGGCTTTGCTTTCTTGTCTGCTCGAGCTGAATCCCTGCCGTGGATCCCGGCACCGTGAGCGGCACCCAGGCAGTGCCCACCACCCCGGGGGTGTGACAGGAGCTTGGGGGAGCTCAGAGACACCCCCAGAGCTGCACTGGGGGTCCCCCTCCTCGGTGCTGGCTCCTGCACACCCACATGGGTTTACACCACCCTGCCTGGCAAAGGGGAGGGCACGGCGGTGCTGGATGCCAGGAGAGTCATTAGGAGGGGAAGGAGCAGCTTGTGACTTGTTAATTTAATCTTCCTCTCCGACCTTCAGCAGCGCCGGCTGGAAGGGGCAGCCCTCACTCATCCTGGTGTCCCTGCCTCACATCCGGGATGGATCCGGATATTGGGGCATCAGGGCACGGCAGCCCAGCATGTCCCGGGTGGCACAGGGGCAGACTGGTGCCCGCTGGCAGCTCGGTGCCCCGGCTGTGGGGTTTGGCACCACTGCTGCGAGCCCGACCTGTGGCCACGCTGCTCCCCGGCTGGAGAGCTCACGGCAGCCGTGCAGCCCTGAGGGTGCCCCAGGAGCGGGGACACAGCCGCCACAGGGCTCACGGGAACTTCCCAGCGCAGGATCTGTGTCACCTGTGCACGGGGGTGGCCGCACGTGCCCCCGCCACGGCGTGGCAGAGCCTGACCTGCGAGGCCGGGGCTGCGCCCACGCCACCCTGGAGACTTTGGGATTACGGCGGTGCCCAGATGGGGCCGTGGCACAGCCAGATGGCAGCTCTGGGTCCAAACGCCTCCTGCATGAAACCACAAACGAGCCACGCACCAGACCGGGCTCCACTGGCGCAATGCAGCTGCAGGGAGGATCCAAGCGCGGCACAACGGGCTGATCCCCAGGGAACGCTGATCCCGTGGGCTGCACCAGGGTCCAGCCAAGCGCTCCGATGGCACAGTGGGACTGAGACCTGGTGTGCCCAGTGCATCCCCCCACCCAGCCAGCACCCCGTGTCTAGGAGGTACCTGGGAGGTGTCCTGGGGGCACCTGGGAGGTGTTTGGGAGGTGTTTGGGAAGCGTTTGGGGAGCAGGGTGCTGCTGGCGCACCTTCCCCCGGGCCCGCCCGCCGTTTGCATCCATCCTAATTTGATTTTAAGCAGCTAAGGCTCATCACGCTTTGAAGCGCCCGAGCCATCTGTTCTGCATTAAGGGGTGAAAAACGGCGCGGAGGAGGAGGAGAGGCGGCTCCCAATTCCACACGGATCGTTCCGTGGTGAGCCGCCCGCGAAGGTCACGGTGGCCGCCTGGCGCCCAACGCCTCCCGTGCCCCCAGAAAGGCAAGCCCACCCCAGCCAGGCAGGGGACAGCGGGGATGGGGGTCCTGGGGGTCCCCTGTGAGGGGTGAAGGTGGTGCTGAGCTCAAGGGGAATCCTCCTCATCCTCCTGGGGAGCTCCATGCCCCTCCAAGGAGCCCAACCCAGAGCCAGGGGCGGCTGGAGGAGAGGAGGGAGCAAGGGAGGGCAACGTGGCTCGTTCATTCCGAGGTCTCCAGAGAGGCCTCCAGGAACAAGACCAGGTGTTCCTGGTGTTCCCAGGGGATGCCCACAGCAGCTCTTGGAAGGCAGAAGAGTGGGGGGGCCCCCCATGCTGAGCAGCACTGTCCCCCTCGCCCCCACCCCCTTCTGCAGCCCCCGGCCTCAGTTTCCCTCTCCAGCTGCACCAGCCATCCCAGCTCTGCTCCCCGGGGACAGCTCCGCTCTCCCACCATCCCTGACAGGCTGTGGCACCACCAAATCCAGGCTCGTGGAGCTCCCACCACATCACGACGGAGCTGGCACGGATGGGAGCCACCGCTCCCCCGGCCCTGGGCCCAGGGGGAGGGTTCCCGGTGGGTGACAGCCACGTCCCCCCCAAACGAAGGGTCATTACTGCTCATTCCGCCTCTCCCCCATCTGTTGTGACTGTTTACACTCCACTTGCTAATTAGAGGCTAATTAGTTGGTGCAGAAATTCATCACTTTCCAAACACAGGCGGCAGCGAGGGGCGTCTCCGGGAACATCTGCACATCTGCCGGCGGCACGGGACGGCGCGGAGCTCCCGTGCCGCCCCCGGCCGCGCCATCCCGAGCCAGGCCATGCCAGCGGTGTCCCCTCCACAAAGAAAGGTGCCACCAAACCCCTCTGTCCCCACCCTGCCCTCACCGCTGACCCCGGGCTGAGCCGAGCTGCCGGCGGTGACGGATGGGATTCCAAGGGCTGGCAGCAGGGAAGAGGGACGGGGACAGGGACGGTCCCAGCTCTCTCCCTCCCCTGCCGACGACGATCTAATGCCAGGCCCTGGCACGGCACTAATCCCGCCTAATGGGATCACGATCTTGGCCCCTGCACTTTAGTTACATCAGGGCCGGCGGGGCATTAGAGCCGGAGCGGGCGCGGATGTAGGGCAGGGCTCCCGAAAGAGCCGTAATGGATCCTAATTCCCGGCCGTAATGGGCGAGCTGGGTACTAAGCTCCCCTCTCCCCGGCTTCAAATCCCTCTTGATGGGAAGGGACGGGGAGTTTTAAGCCTGGAGGAATCCCGGAATGCCTGCCAAGGGCACGGCTCTGCCTGGCAGCTGCTGGCAGGGGGGGTGGTGGGGACAGAGGGTGCAGCCCCCTCCTTTCCCCTTCGCCCTCAGAGGCGAGATGGGGATGGGGGCAGGAGATCCAATTCCAAGGTCCCCCCGGCCACCCCCAAACACCAGCGGCTCGTGGGACACCCGGGTCCCCTCCTGCCTGGCACCAGGGGACAACACAGCCCCCGTCTCTGCTTGTGTTCAGTGCAGGGTCACCCCCCTTGGGGGCAGGGGTGACATCCATCCCCCTCCCGGATCACCCACCGGAGGGTGATCGGCCCAGCGCGCATTCCTGCTCATCACCGCCATTCAGCAGGATGCACCGGGAATCCCAAGGGAGCCGATGCCCACCGGCACCAGGGGGATGTCCTGAACCCGGCCCACCCTGACCCCCGGGCTCCAGGCACCCCACGGAGCCCAGCCGACACCAGGGACCAGCACCTGCCTCAGGGAAACAGCTCCACCCTCTTCCTCCTTCCCAACAGCCCTTCTCTGGTCAGTGCGGCCCTGGGAAGTGCCCGCTCCACTGCCCACACCCCACCTGGACCACAGAGAGGGGACAGAGCCACGTCCCTGCTCCCCCCACATCCTTCCCGGGGCATCACCACCCAAAAAAGAGGATGGCAGCCATGCCGGCCCGATAAGGAAGATGCCAACCCTATGGGAGCAGTGGCACGGCCACCTGGCACTGCCACCGAGCAGCTCCCGCCCTGGCCCCCCCCGGTACGGGGAGATGGAGCTAAATCTCTTCGGCATCAGACTCTCGCTGGCTCCGCAGCACGAAGAGATTAAAAAACAATAAAGAGAAAGCGAAACCCTCCGCTATAATTACCAGCCTTTAGCCGCCAGCGGAGGCAGGAGGGAGGGAGGCAAGGAAAAAGGGGGGAAAAGAAACAGAGGAGAAGAAGAAATCCACTAAAATTTTAATAGGAACCACTGCATTTAATTTAACGACACATTTTTTCAATTACCAGAATAATTGTTTTATTCATAAAACGAGTTTCAATAAGAGGGTGATTTTCCTTTGTTTTTATTATTCATTTGTGGAACATATTCGCAGCGCGGTTCCCCGGCGCCGCCACAGCCGCGCCACATCTGGGGGGCTGGGGAGGGGGGAACGTCACCCGCGGCCCCCAAAAACAGCACCCGCGGGGGACCAGAACGTCCCTGAGTACCCCGGTGGGGTCACCCGGGGAGCACCCGGCGGCCAGGAGAGGTGGCCCCAGGGGATCCATGCTGGCCGTCCAAGGGGTGATGGGGACACGGTGGCCCCGGGGACGAGTGAATCCCTGCCCGAGCAGCCACCCCTCGGCTGAGTCCCACTCCCGGCTTGTCGATGCCAGGTGCGGTGGGGAAGCGTCAGTTTTTCAGCGGGTGCTGGCAAAGCCACCGGGTGGGTTCGATGGCACGCCAGTCCCCAAGGGCACGGAGCCACCGCCACGCCCCGGCACGGCCCCCGGCGCTCCCGGAGTCCCCAGGCGGGGCCCTGCCGGGGTCCCCGGCGGGCGGGCGGCAGGTGCAGGGGGATTAGTGGCTCTCTCCGCCGCTGCCGGAGCCATTAGTATTCCTGAGACACGGCTCCATCCCCTTAATAAAAAGCAAACACGGAATTGAAATGCCGAGCGCTGCCGGCACCTGGGGAGCCGCGGAGCGCGACGGTGCTGCCGGGCGGGGAGCGAGGGGACCAGGCACCGCCCGGGGATGCCAGGGATGAAGCCAAGAGTGGGTCAGTGCGGTTTGGGAACCTCGGCTGAGCCCTGCTCGCCCTCCTCCCGACACCTGGGCAGGTGCAGAGCACCCGGAGCCACACCCTGCAGCCTCCGAGGGGATCCCACAGGGCCGGCAGCGGGGCAGGATGGCTCCATCCTCATCTCATCACCACCAAAGCCAAAATCACAGAGTCACGGGATCCCAGAGTGGTTTGGGTTGGGAAAGACCTTAGAATCCATCCAGTCCCACCCCCTGCCATGGGCAGGGACACCTTCCACTGTCCCAGGCTGCTCCAAGCCCCATCCAGCCTGGCCTTGGGCACTTCCAGGGATCCAGGGGCAGCCACAGCTGCTCTGGGCACCCTGTGCCACTCTCACAATAAAGAATTCCTTCCATGAGATCCATCCCAGCATTGGCCCTCAGTCCTGATGCCAGCAGAGCCGGCCCTGGAGTAGCCACAGGGACACCCAGCTGTCCCCTGCTGTCCCCCCAGGCTGGGCTGGTGCCTCGGGGCAGCCCCGCTCCCCACACGGAGCAGTGCCAAAGGCACCCGGCACAGTCCCACCCATCCCATCCCATCCCCAGGGATCAGCCCGGCTGCCACGCACACCCCCACCCATGGCGGGTCTTTTGATGCGGGGTTTTTTGCCCTTTTTACTAAGAAAAAGACTTATAATTGCAGATGTGACCATTATCCTCCCAACTTACTTTGTTCCCTTCCTTCCCCGCTTTCCCCTCCCTCCCTTCTCCCCCCACTGAGACCAAGAGCTTTAAAACTCTCCTTCTGGCTATTAATTAAAAGCAACCTCTCCACTGCCGTGAGTGTACTTGCCATAAATTAATAGCAGCCTTCTTAATCAAATCTTATCTCCTCTCCGAGCGCCCGGCGCACAGGGCCGGGTTGGTATCCCAGCCTGCCCAGCCGTGAAATGCAATTCCCAATGCTCCAGCGGCCTCGGCAGCTCCGCTCCGTCCCCTCCTCCCCGGCGCCTGTACCTGTGCGGGCCCGGAGTCACCACCTGGGCTGGGAGGGAGGAGAGGGGCCCGGCCACCCGGCGCAGAGGTGGCTCCCGAAGGACACGCTCCATTTCTCAGCCATTTACGGCGTTTATCCGCAGCCCCTGCGGACGGCACTCGCCTTCCTGAATTATTTAGGAGGGGTTCGGTGCTCCGAGGCGGCAAGAGCCATGGTGGGAAGTCCTCCTGCCGGAGCTGGGGGTGTGGGAAGGCAGCGGGGCCACGGCGCAGCTTTTGGGGGGTCGGTTCCTGCACCCGTGAGCTCACGGTGCCCCAGTTTCCACTGGAGAACAGCGTCCCTCCAGCCCCCCAGCCTGGGCCCGCATCCCTGTCCCACCAGGTTTTCCTTCTCCCCACCCACGCCCCAGCCCTTCCCTCTGAGCTGCCAGTTCCCCAATCCCACTGAACTCCCAGACAGCAGGGACAGAGGGAGACCTGGACATGGTGCCCTGCAGCTTCTGGGGCTGCGAATTCCAGCCCTCTCCTTCGCCACGCGGATAAAACAGTGCTGGACGTGATTTTCCTTCCTGGTAGAGGCGGCCCTGCCTCCCTGGGGGGCTGAGACGGGCACAGGGGGCTGGGGCTGGTTCCCCCCCACAGCACCACGGTCCGGGAGACATCGGGGGCTGCAGTGGGAGCCCCGCCAAAAAGGGGCTGAGGGGGTTTTCAGCCGAGGCAGAGCAGCCTGGACAGCGCCTCTCCCTGGGCTCCAGCCACCCCGGGATCGCAGGGATAAACCACCCTCGCGGAGCAGGGAAGCGCTGCCGGCGCTCGGGGGTGCAGGAGCATCTCACAGCGGCCACATCCCTCCAGCAGTGAAGCCCGGAGCCGTGCCAGGTGCTGTGCCCGTCCTGCCCGTGACGAGGGAAGAGCTGGGAGGCTCCGAGGGCTGGCACCCAGTGCCCTCCAGCCGTCGGCCACCAGCACGTGCCCTGCGAGGACCTTGCTGCCGGAACACGCCCGTCCTTGCTCCGACGCCTCACTGAGCTGCCGGGCTGCTCACAGCACCGGGAGCTGCTGCTCTGCCGTGGGGAAGGGGCACGGGCAGCAGGAAGGGGCTGCTGGCCAGGGGCACGCTGTCCCCTGAGCTCAGGTCATGGCTCCTGCCCAGCTGGAGGGACACAGCTGGAGATGGGCACCTCATCTCCACCCAACCCCCCGCTTCCCCGTGCAGCTGCTTCAGCAATTCCCTCGCACGGGAGAAAGGCTTCTGGAATCATGGGCAGCTCTGGGGATGTGGGGACACCTCCCACAAAGGGTGCAAGGACGTGTGCCCGTGACCCCAGGAGGGCTGGCAGAGGAGGGGAGCTGGAGCTGGCATTACCACCCCAGTGAGGAGCCGGGCTGGACCTGGCAGAGCCCAGAGCTCTGGCACCACTGCCCTGCTCCCTGAGCCTCCCTCGGAGGGGATTTGGGGTTCCCTACATGCCATAAGCCGATTGCAGAGGTGCGGTAACTGGATTAAGGGGGAGGCTGAGGGAGATGCGGACCTGGAGGAGCTGCTCAGCGGAGCACGGCTCCCGCCCGTGTGACACGGCAGGATTTGCAGAGCAGGAGCTTAAACTGATTTCCTTCCCTTAAGCCTTTGGAAAGGTGAAGCTGCAGGAGGGACGTGGGCTCTGCCCCCTCCTCACCCCGCAAAAAACCCTGCAGGGCCCCGGCGTGGGCCGGCAGAGGGGTCATGGCCCCACGGCGATCCCCTCAGCCACCCACGTCCTCACACGGGCCCTGGGTCACATCCCCATGTCGGTCCCCACAGCCACCCCTGCCCGTGGCACTGGCAGTGAGGCCTCCAGGTGAACCCGCAGCGCCTCGGGGAGCAGCACAGTGACCCCAAACCCCCGCAGGGCCCCGTCAGCACCCACCAGCCACCCGTGGCGATAATCCCCGCTGGCAGCAGGCGCCGCTCGGGGCTCTCGGTGACATCCCTGTGGCTAATCCAAGCTGACCACTGCAGGGCACGGCCAGGAGGGCCACAGCCTCAGCACTCCCTCCCTGGCAGCGCCCAGCACTCCCCAGATCCCCCCCACAGCCCTATCCCGAGGCAAAGGTGACACGGATAGGGACCACGGCAGTCCCCGCGCAGGGACGCAGGAGCAGCCCCCCAGCGATGCCCCCCCCGAGCGCTGCCCCCTCCTCCTGCTGTCCCCAGCACGGCTCTGGTGTCACCTGCGGGCTGCACAGCACTTTTGCCGGTGTCACACCTCATCCATCTCTGCTGGAGATCTGCCGCGGTGCCTCCCGGTCCCAGGGTGGGGGGAGAGGCCACAGCGGGGGTGATTCCCGGAGCCGGCGGCGCTCAGGAAAAGCCCAGGCAGAGACCGGGAGCCCCAAGCTCAGCCGAGGTGGCCCCGGCACAGAACGTGGCCGGATCTGCCCTGGCACTGGCAGCATGAACCCCCTGCACCCAGTGGCTCTGAATGGAGCTGGCAATGCCCACCAGGGCCACGGCATGCCCCAGGACAAACGGATGGATGGATGGATGGATGGACGGATGTCCTCCTCCCTCTCTGCATCCCGCCAGGCCAGGCCGGTGGGACACCCCGACCACGCTGCCATCTCCCCTTCCTCCTCCCACATCTGTCTCCAGGCCCATACTTATTTATTTATTTGTTAATTAACTGCTGTTTCCATAACAAACGCTCCAGCTTCTCCCAGCCTCCAACAGCCCTGGGGCTGGATTGTTAACTAGGATTTTAATTTGTTAATTAAAAGCAGGATGGCTCCATAACAAGCTCCTCTTCCACAGCCGGGGCTCTTGGCGGGCTCAGCGGGCCATGGGCGGCCTCCCCATGCCCGGGTGAAGCCCTTCAGGGATGGGGGACGTGGGGAGGGGGGAGCCCAGCTCCCCCAGGGTGAGGGGTGTTGGAAAAAGGCTCAGGGCCTCCCTTCTCCCAGCAGCGGTGCCGGAGCTGATGCCACCTTCCCTTGCAGTCTCATCCTGGCAATCCCTGCCCCAACACCTCAGCAGCTCCCAGCCCACGTCCCTGGTGGGTGGTAATGGTCCCCCGGCCATCAGAGGTCCCAAACCCGGTGACAGACCCTCCTCTGCCCACCGCAGCAGAGCCAGGGCCGTGCCAGCATTATCCCCTCAGGACTCCCATGGACCACAGCCCGGGACAGCCCTCAGTACCCAGCCCGGTGGCACCGGGGACCCAGCCAGGTGCACCCCGGTGACAGCGCAGGTAAGGTAAGGCTTGAAATGCTCCCAGAGCCAACGGAGAAACATCAGCCCTGGCCGGGAAACAGGGATTCATTCAGCCCCGTGGCTGGGAACAGAGCGGGGCTGTGTGCCTGCCCATCCCTGCCGCTGGAAAAACCAACATTTCCCTCCCGGGAAACCCCAAACAGTCACACACACACGGCCCCGTTGTGCGTGCCCAGCCCCGAGCCCGGGGGGCCGACAAGCGGAGCTTTGTGCTCCGAGGCACCGGGCAGCCCCCACGGACCCCCACACCTGGCTCCGAGCGCACGGACCCCGGAGTCTGATCCCAGTCCTGGCCCCAGGGCACGCAGCTCCAAACCCAAACGCACGGAGCTACCGGGAGCTGGAAGGGACCTGCGGAAAAGGGATGATCGTGGGTGGACAGGGGACGGGAGCCCCCCCAGCCCAGGGGACGCCCCCAGGGCTGCGCTGCTGCGGGTGGCACCCACAGACCTTGTCCTGCTGAGCCTGTGCCCACTAAAGGCGCAGCCCCGGCCCCAGCTGGGGATGTTTAACAAGCTCCAGGCTCTGGACAAAACTCCTTCCCCAGCAAACTCCTTCCGACGGCAGAAATCCTCCGAAGCCCGCGATTACGCAGCTCCGCCGTATCTGGGTCACTGCTGTGAGTCACGGACACCCGGAGAGTGACTCAACGCTATTAGAGGGGCCGGATCCTGCGGCTGATTTTCCCGGGAGAGGCTCCAAAACACTGAGGAAGGGAAGGATCGACGGACATCACCTCCAGATCCCTCCACCAGACACCAGCCGGACACTCCCCGGGCATGAGAGGGGTCAAAGTGCATCCCCCTTCCTGCGCTTCAGCCCTTCCCAGCCCCTTCGCAGCCGAGACCGGCTCTTCCCCACACGGATTTGGCAGGAACAGGCTCCACACCCAGCTGCCAAGCGAGGTGGGGGTCCCAAGAGCCCGGACCCTGTCCCCAGGGGGACGTCCCCTGTCACCCACCCCATCGAGTGACACACAAGCCCGGGGCAGCACAGCTCAGCTCAGCGCTGCGTTTGGCCCCATGGAACACGCCGAGTGTATCCTCGAGGAATTCCTGGAAGGACACCACAGCCCTGCGCTGTGGCAGCTCCTGGGGTCACAGCGGCCATAAGGGGGTGGGACAGCAAAGCCACCACAGACCTGCCCTGCGGGAGCCACAGCAGCACCTGAGACGTCCCTCCTGCCAGGGGCACCCGTGTCCCGCCTCCCCCGGCCCCGCAGGATGCTCAGCAGACGGACAGACAAACACACAACAGCCGCTTCCCAGAGAATCCCAGCGAGGCGGCGTTTCCCAACCGAAAAACCGGCGGGGAAAGAAAAACAGAAGAGAGAAACCACAAGAAAAACCCCACTCAGCCCTTCCCAGGGCACTGACGCAATCGAGTCGCCAGCCCCGCGGGATGGAAAATGTTCTGCCAGCTCCCACCCTGCCCGTGCCAGGCGGGATGAAGGCGCTGGTGGCCAGAGTCCCCCTCCCCACGGCACGGCCCCGAGCCAGCGGGCACCGGGCACTCGCCCATTTACTGGGGTGTTGCCCAGACATCCTTTTTCCTAAGTATTAATTAGTCACTGCGTTGCTCACTTGAAACAGAAATAGCTGTAGCATGACAGCGAACACGAGTTTTCCTTGGAAAAGCTTTTTTTCCAAAGCTTTTCCTTCCCAGAGAGCCCTGTTCGCGGGTGGGGGAAGAACTGGCTGCCTGGCATTCCCCCCACAGCCAGCCCAGAATTTCCAGGGCAGCGCAGCAAACTCTGGTCACCGCATTTATTCACACACTTGTGGCTCTCGCAGCCAGAGGGGCTTTTCCAGCCAACGCCGCGCCAGCGATTCCAGCCTGACGTGAAGCTTATGGGGAGAAGCCAAGCGAGCGAGACTCCCCCGGCGCCCCGGGGGAAGGGCTCCGGCAGCTCCGTGCCCTGCTCGCCGCACGCGTCTCGCTTCCACCGCCCTGCACAGCCCCTCTGCCCACCCTGCCAGCGAGGGGAGCGGAGGCAAGGAGGCGATGAAGGCACCCATCACCTCCCTCCGCGGCTGGGGCCGGGTGCCGAGCGCTTCCCGGTGCTCAGCCGGCGGGGAGGGCTCTCCCGACGGCGGCAGAGCTCGGAATGAAACATCCCACCCTAATGAGTTGATTTTATTAGTTTGCGAATGCGTTGAGAACTCATTATCAAAATAAACATCAGCTCACTCCACCGAGCACGGCACCGCACGCCCCGGCAGCGCCGCAGCTGCGGCCGCGCGTGGCTCCCGCCCCGGGACACCCCGCGGGTCCCCCTCCGGCACCGACCAGGGGGGCCGGGGCAGAGGTGCCCACCCTGCCAAGCCCTTCGTGCCACGAGGTTGGCTTCTCCCTTTCACTGCGGGGCCCCAGGCTGGGCACCCAGTGCTCGCTGGGGTGGGACAGCTCCGAGCTCCTGCCACCCCAACAGGTCCCCTGGGAGCTGCCCGGTGCTGGAAGCAGCACCGAGAAGCCCCCACGCCCCGCCGGGGTCTCCAGCACCCCCGGGAGCCTGTGCGGCACCCAGTGCTGGCAGGGTTGGCAGGTCCCCCCGGGGACAGGCAGGGCAGGAGGCAGCGCCGAACCCCTCTGGGCAGGGCTACGGTGGGCCGCGGGGGCACAGCGGGCGCATTGTCCGGCTCGGCAGGACGCGCTCCCTTTGGAAGCAGCAGCTAATCCCATTTCATCCCCCTTCACGGCCATCAGCTGTTTTTCAGGCATGCAGGAGGCGGGGTGCTGAAACCAGAGCTATTGTGTCCGCCGGCCCCAGCCCCCTCCGGCCAGCCAGCCCGCCATCCCTCCCTCCCTCCCTCCATCCATCCATCAGTCCATCCAGCCATCCATCCCGGCCCCACGCTGAGCCGGGAGCCGGCAGCGCGTCCGCCTCCCGCTCCATCCCCAACCAGCCCTTCGTGGACTGCCAGGAGCTGAGGATGCCAGATCCGTGCAGGACCCCGTCACCTCCCCCCAGGCGCTGAGCCTGACCCCTGGTAAGCCCAGGCAAAGAGGAAGAGAAGGAGGAGGGGAAGCACAGAGCATCCCGCCCCGCAGAGACCCGTGGGAGCAGCCACCCGCGGCACCCAGCGCTCGATCGCTCCCTGCAGGGGGACACGGGCTCCCGGGAGGAGCACAAATGTCCCCATAAACCCCCAGCACTGCCCAGCCCGTGCCCCAGATTCCTCACACACTCAGTGAGCTGGGATGCGCTGGGGGGTGGCCCTGCAGGATGGGGACAGAGGGACAGAACTCCATCCCTGCAGGCAGGAACGGGGAGTAGGTCTGTCCCCAACCCCACTCTTGCCCTGGGGAAATGCCCCCTGGATCCAGCAATTCCCAGTTAAGGGGGCCCAAACCCAGCATTTCCCTTCATCAAGCTGAAGAAGGAGATGCACCATTGGGGGGTCCACACCCCACGGCCACCCCTGCTGGCCCAGGGGACAGCCAGAGTCCTCCCACGTCACCTGTCCCCATTCCACACAAGGCACAAGGGACACCGATCCAAGCTACAGGCAGCAGGACCCTGCCAGGCACCCCAACCCCTCCCAGCTTTGTACACCCCAATGTCCCAGCAAAACCCCCCCAGGGCCCAGGAATCCCACAGACAAATCCCCATCCTGCTCCCTGCCCTGGCAGGACCCCAGTGCCACCATGCACGGAGCCGGGAGGGCTCAAGGTTACAGCCGAGGACTCTCAGGTTGTGGGCTCACCCAGCAGTGCGGAAAGCAATTAGCTGCCAGGGCTAAAATTAGCTCGGCGGCTTCTCCTGCTAATGGTCAAACTCATCAAGGCTTCCCTGCACCCGGGGCCTCGGCACGGACAGGGAGGGAGGGGTGGGAGACGAAGGAGCAGCTCACGTGTGCCTGGGTCCCCTTCCCACTGCACCCAGTGCCACCGGGCAGCGGGACACCAGCCAGACCCAAAGTCCCCTTGCCACCGTCCCCACCACCACCCCTGCCCCGTGCCTCAGTTTCCCCCCACTGCCCGGGCTGGAGGGAAGCTCCTGGCATGCTCAGGAGCTGCCATGTGTCAGGGTGGGTGGCGGGGACAATGACGGCTGGCAGGGAGGGAGAGTGGCTTCAGCACAGGGGACCCCAGCATTCCTGGAATTGCCACCGTCCCATCCCATGGCCAGCCGGGATGCCCAGCTGCTGGCACGCAGCAGCAGCTGATCCCAGGGCCTTCAGGGAGTCATGGAATGGGTTGGGTTGGGTTGGGTTGGAAGGGGCTTAAAGCTCATCTTGCCCCACCCCTGCCATGGGCAGGGACACCTTCCGCTAGACCGGGTTCCTCCAAGCCCCATCCAGCCTGGCCTTCCCCAGCCCGTGGTGGTGACACTGATCCACACGGGAAGGTGACACCCCAGAGCACCCAGTCAGGGTGTCCCCAGGGATGGCCCTGCTCGAGGCCGAGAACCCCCACGCCCCAAGTCTCCATTCCTGGGGGCCCCATCAGAGCAGAGAGACAAAGGGGGCCGGGGACCAGCTGCAGCCCGGGAATGTCCCCTGCCCTCGGCCCCCGTTCCCAGGGATCAGGTTTCCCAGTTCCCAGGCAACCCGAGCCCGGCATGGCTTTCCAGGCAGGCATTCCTGCACCCCTGGGGTTGGGGGCGAGGGGAGGGTGGGGAGGGGGCCGCCAAGGGGGCCACTGCCTGCCCCGGGCACAGGCAGGTGCTGGGAGTCAGGCTGGGGAGAGGGGCTGGAAGGTGAGGCGGCACTGGGAGGGGGCTGCCGGATGTACCCCCAAAGCTGGGAGTGGGACATGCACCCCAAGAGCCGGTCCCCAAACCCACAGAGGGTGCTGAGGGTAGTGCCCATGCCAGTGGCATCGCCAGCATGCCCGGGGTGTGAGGGATGCCAAGCATGGCCAGCACGGCAGGGACAGCACATTCCTGCCTGCTGGCCGGGCAGAGTGATAGGAACAGGTCCTGAGGCTGGACCCACCTCCATGGATGGGGGAACCCCAAAACAGAGCAGCAGCCGTGGGGATGAGGGTGGTCCCTGGCATCACCATCACATCTGAGTGATCCTGGCCCCAAGTCCTTTCCAGCAGCTCCATGCCATGCTCCACTTCACCGGCAGAGCAGCTCCCAGGACACCCCAGTGCCCCAGTGCCCCCCACCCTGGGCCATCCCAGCTCCACACGGCTGCTGGATCCCCCCAGGGCTGCTGGGTCCCCTGGGGTGCTTTGGAAGCCCAAGGCCCAGTGCCATGAGGCACCGGTGGGGCACCAGAGCCACCAGCCCTGGCACAACCGCGGGCACGGCGGGAGCTCGGCTCGCCCTTCGTTAGCACAATCACATCACCTCTGACAGCAGCATATTTCTCCCCGGCCGTTTCTCACCCAGCCACACGCCAGCCACTCGCTAACGAGCTCGGGGCAGTAGCGAGGGCTCAGAGGGGAGGGCACCCTCCGCTCATCCACACACCCAGCACCCAGCGGGTTCTGCTCCCGCACGGCGCTGCCCCGCGGGGCCATTTCGCCCAGGCACTGCCGGTGCTGCTGCCGCAAACACCAACACCCCCCCAAAGCAGTTTGTGTAGGGCCTACAGTAATGTGTGTGGCTGGAGCTCATCCCCAGGCAGGAACCAGCCACAAGCACGGGCTGGGGACAAGGACACGGCTCGTGGAGTGGCAGAGGCAGGGTCACCCCTCGTCACAGCACCCGCCAGCCTCCCTCCTCCCGGTTTAATTATCAGCGTTTTCCCAGGTTCTCAAGCAGCCAAGCATCCGCCTGCTCCCTCCTTCCCGCTCTCCTCCAGCTCCTGCGTGTGCTCCTGCTGAGCGGAAATGCCACCGCAGCCCAGTCCCCGTCACTAAGGGACGAGCAGCACTCAACGTTGTCACTCACCCCAGTCCCCGGATGGCACCGGGGCAGGAGCTGCTCAGCCACCGCCAGCTCTCCCTGCCCACCAGTGCTGGCAGCTGGAGGTGGGTACGAGCGCCCATCTCCATCCCACTGGCAGCTCCCATCCTGCCTGTTCTCTTCCTCAGCTGGCACCCCAAACCTTTGGGGACCAGCGCAGTGACAGGGCACAGAGACACAGCCTGCCTGCGACCAGATCGTGTCCCCCTCCCTTACCGTTATCAGGTCATCAAAATTTCATCATCGCTGTGCCCAGGCACTAATGGCTTCCCAAGCAGCATCAAATTTTAATCTTCCCTTCCTCTCCCCTAAAAGCCACTCTCCTTCCCGAGCCGGAGCCTTGCACGGGGCCACCAACAAATGTGGCAGCGCCGGCAGGGACAAGCGAGCCAGGGAAGGAAACCCCAGGCTCGGCCATCCCCTCCTGCCCTGATGCCACCAGCACAGAGGAACGAGCAGCTCCTGTCACCGAAGTCCTGGCGTGAGCCTGGCAGCAGCATCACGTCCCCAGGAAGGGCAGGGGCTCGTCCTTGTCCCCCTCCCGCCCAGCCCCACAGGGCACCGTGCATGCAGACGTGCCCAGGCCCCACGCACAGGGACAGAAGATGCTGGAACTCTGCTGCTGCCACCTCTAATAAGCCTCTTTGGTGGAAGCTGCCCATGGCAGGCCCCTGCCCCAAATCCCGTCTGGAACCTTAAGCCTCCCAAATCCCTCCTGGGACTGGCTGCAGCTTCCTCAATCCCATTAGAGGTGCCGTGCCAGCACGGGGGGTCCAGGGCCGTGCCCCCAGCACTGGATGTGGGGAAACCGCATCTCCGGGTGTCAGAAAACCTAAAAGCAGTGAGCAGGAGGGGGCTGGAGACCCCCGGGCAGCTCTTGGGGAGCCCTTTACTGCCTTGTTCATCAGCCTTTGCTGGAGGGGTGGGCTGCCCGTGCCCCCAGCCCTGGCACAGCCCCCGGGCCCGGCACAGGTCGCACTGCGACAGCTCCCACCCGGGCAGCGCTGCCGGCTGAGCCTTCCCCCAGCTCCGCATTGGGCTCCGGGCAATTAGCGCGAGGCCCCTAATCAATAAGTTATTTTTTGCCACGGGTAATTAATAATTACACAGCACAGACGGGCTGTAATTAAACTTCCATCCCCTCTCTCACGGGCAGCAAGGGGCCTTTTTTTCATCAACCACAGGTATGGGAGTGCCTCACCCCGTGCCCGGGCAGCCCCTGCGCCCCGGCCGGGGAGGTCTCGCGCCGCCGCCTCCTCCTTCCCTTCCCGATTGATCCCATTTTCTTTGGCTGCCAGAATCGATAGCCCCGGCAACAAAGCGCTGCTGCCCCTCGCTGCCAGCCCTGCCCGCCCCACCGCAGTGGGGACAAACCGGAGCCTGGAGCCCCGCGCCGGGCTGTTCCCGGCCCCACCAGCCCGCTCCCTGTCCATCCCAGCGGGATGCAGCGGAGAGCGCCGGCACCCCACGGGCACCGCAGCCGGGAGGTGACCCTGGCTGGCGCGTCCCCAGTGCCACCCGCGGCAGGGGAGGCAGGCACGTGCCAGCCTTTGGGAATGATCCCTCCAGCACATCCAGCTCGCTCGTGGCCGCTGCCACGCCGGGGCCGGGCACCGAGCAATGTCACAGCGCCCGCGAGGATGTGACGCGCCGCAGAGAGCCAGAGCCGCAAAGCTCGGCTCCTGCGCCAGGAGAGCGGAGCAAAGCCCCTTCCCCACCGCTCCGGAGGGCTGGGGCACAGGCAGCCCCACATCTCCCACCCCACAGCGAGACCCCGGCGCCCCACGCATAAATGGAAGGAGATTGGGTCACCACAGGAGCCCGTCCCACAGGCAGGGAACAAACGGATCACAGGGGACCCGCCAGCCGGAGACGCCAGCCAGGAGAAGAGAAACTCGGCAAGGGAGTGAATCAATCAAAGAGACCTTCAGAGCTCCCCACACAGGGCCTGCCCGGATAATATACTGCCGCTTTAGATGTTATGTTCTGAACTTAATTACTGAGAAATTATAGCAGTGCTGGGGGAGACTCAGGGGGAGCAGGAACACGGGAGCGCACAGGGACTTCTGGCTCCACTTGCTGCCACAAACAAGGGCAAGAAATGTCGTGGGTGAGGACCCCCGGCGCTGCGCTCGGCTGTGCCCCCCCATTTCCAGTCTGGATCTGCTCAGTCCAAGCGCAGGGACAGAGGCAGCCACGCTGCAGCCCTGCCAGCCGGGAGCCTCCTCTCCGGGCCCGCAGGGACCCTCACGGCCAGGAAGGGGACCACAGGGTCCCCCCGGCCCCTCTGAACCCCAGCTGCACCCCAAAGGGCCACAAACTATTTTTATATCCCTGTGGGGTAGCGGAGGAGCTAAAACCAGCCTGTGCTGTGCCCGAGCCCCAAGGGCGAGGAGCAGAGAGGGGCTCACCCTGCCCGGCAGCCCTACAGCCCCCAAGGGTTGTTGGAGTGCAGTGGGAACCCCAGGCACCCACAGGGGCTCGGGAGTACAGATCCCCCCAGCCCCCTGCCAGCTCGTACCAGCGGCTGGAAGTCGATGGACCAGCATCAGGGTATGAGCTGCTCCCTGGGAAATCCCCAAACTTGCACCCCCGGTTTTGGGGTACAACGGGGGTCGCCGGGGAAAGGGGGAAATGGGCGACGCTACCCCCCGGGGTTGCTCACCCTCCCAGTGTGGTCCAGCACAGATTCTACCTCACGCTTAGAGCAACACGTTCCTCCCATCCCCAGCCTGAGGGCAGTTATGGGGAAGGGGGAGGCAGAGCAGAGCCATGCTGCTCGTCCCCCTGAACCCTCCCGGACACCGCGCTGCGCCCAGCAGCGGCGGGCCCCGAGTGCCGGCTCCAGGGAGGCTTTGCGAATATCACGGATGCTGCTCTTCCCCCGGTAGGAGCTCCGGAGCCGCCTCCTTCCCACTCCCCGACTGGCGCACCGATCTCCCAGCCCAGGGTAGCAGAAGGCTCGGTCGAGGGGTGCAGCGCGGGGAGCCCCCCATCTCTCCGTGGTCCATCTCCCGCCGCCCCCCGCATCCCCTTACCTTGGGCGCCGGCTCCCGGGGGGCCGGGCAGGGCGAGCACGGCGAAGCAGAGCAGCTCCCAGCTCTGGAGCCGGGCCATGGCTCCGCCGAGACAAGCTGGGGGGGGGTTGCGGGGGGAGAACTTCCCCGACTTTATAATCCGGGCGGCTCTGGCGCAGGGACCCCCGCAGCAGCGCTGCTCAGGGGGAGGCGAAGGCGCCGGGGTAAAGGGCTCCTCTTGGGGCTGGGGGCGGTCCGCAGGCAGCTCCCCACCATCGGCAGCTTCCCCAGGGACGTGCGGAGCCGGGACCACCAAATCCGGAGCGGAGCCGGCAGCCGAGCCCCTCCCCGAGCGCTGCGCCCCGCGTCAGGGAAGGGGACGGGAAGCGCAGGGCGCCGCGCCCCCGGCCCCCCCTGCCCGCCCGGGCTCCCCGGGGGCCGGNCCTGCCCGCCCGGGCCCCAGGGGGGCCGGGTCCCCGCCGCTCCGGGCCTGAGCGAAAAGTTTGGGGGCGGGGGACGGCCCCTCCCCAGCGCTCAGCTTTTGCCTAGGGACATCCCCTCCTCGGCGGCTCCGGGCGACAGGGGGAGGGTTCGTCCCCAGCGGGGAACGGAGGAAAGTGCGGCGGCGGCGGGCGGCGGTGCGGGGTCCCGCTAGGAGCCGCCGGCGGTGCGAGGCGGGCGGGCTGGCGGCGCCGCGCCGACCCCTCTCGGCGCTCCGGCCGCTGCTGCTCCTCCTGCGCGGTGCGGCGGCGGAGTGAGCGGCGGCGGCGGGGTTCGGCGGAGCCGGGGGCAGCCCGAGCCGGGGAGGCGGGGAGACGGCGCGGCCCCGAGCGCTACCCAGCGGCCGCGGAGGGAGCGGGCGCGTCCCCACCGGCCGCCCCCGGTTCGTGCGGAGCGGGCGGGTCCCCTCCGCCCCCGGTGCCCCCGCTGTAGAAGCAGCGGCTCCTGTCTGCAGCTCCCACCTTAACCCACCCCTCGCTGCCCCAGTCCCTCCGACAGCACTCAGAGCATCAGCGCTCGACCCCTGTGAAGGGGACACAGCACATCCCCCAGGTAGCTCTAAGGCAGAACTCAATGACACAGGATTACCAAAGCAAACGTTTTAGGGTTCTCAAAAAAAAAACCCCAACGAAACCTTTAACCCGAGGGATGACCCAGCAGCACCTCCCTGACAACACACCACCACATCAGGCCTGATCCTGCAATTCCTCAAGCCCAGAGCTCCCAACAGGATCACACATCCTTAAAAGATGTCTGTGCTTTCCGCTAGCACACAGCACAGTGCCTTGCATTAGGTGGGGGAAAGCAGCTCAGTCATGGCTGCTACTGAGCATTAACACCCAAGGACCTGCACCATCTGCACGGGAGGAAATATCCATCCGGAATTCTGGATCAGCCTCCTGAGCACACACGGCACCTCTGAGCCAAGGGACCTGCAAGGATCAGGGTGAAATGAAAGCATGAGCAGATTAGCCTGGAGCCAGCCCCGGCACTGCCGGGTCACACCAGGGCAGGGACGGAGGGAACACTCTCCCACAGGCATTGAAACAACTGCATGTGACAATGCCCGGGCACCGGTGTGCATTTCCACTACAATGTAACACTCACGTGTAAATCCTGCTCAGTCCTTGGGGGGACAATGCCTGTGCGCACGTTGCACGTTTGGAGAGCTACTGCCAAATTTCCCATCGACCTCTTGAAGAGAGACTGAACAATAACCCAGCACTTGCCCACCCCGGCATTAATCAGCTCCGTGGCTGGCATTCTCAACCGAGATGATGGGATCAATGTGCTGTGGGAGGCAGCAATCCTGGCTCACCCCTCAGGGAGGTGTTTCCCGCTGCCGGCTGGAACAAGCAGAGGGAGAGGCTGCCCCGCCAGGGGTGAGCTCAGCCCCCATCGGGGTTTCAGACCCATTCCCCAGGCACCTACACAAGCGCTGCAGCCACAATAACACTCAGCACGCTCCCAGGCCCCTGAAGGATCAGGGCTTTGTTCCATGAAGAACAGGAATTCCTGTCTCCAGGGCCATAAATCCAGGTCTGACCCTGGTGCCGGCACTGATTTATGGTTATTACCATTAATCTTGCCGGGTTGTGAGTAGTTTATTACCCACTTGCACAGGTACCTGGTTCCCCACGGTCACCCAGGCTGATTGAGTCTGGATCTCACATCGATGTTCCCACCAGAGCACGTCCCCCCTCCCAGTCCCGCCACCTCTGTGCCAGCTCTCCTCTGCCCAAATGCCTCCAAGCAGGAGCAAGTTCCAGCAGGTAACACCACACCTGTCTCCAGGGGCGTGTGGAAGAGCCCGGAGCTGCTCCGTACAACGCTGGCACATCCCAGGGATCAGAGAGGGCAGCGGGCTCCGCTGGCCCCACACTGCCACCCACCCCGTGTCCCTGAGGACATTCCAGGTGATGCCCGGGTAGGAGGCTGTGCCCTCCCCGTGCTGCTGGGTCACCCCGGCCCTGCACAGGACATTTCTCCATCTCCCATGAGTTTTGGCCCCCTCCTCCAACAGCATTACTGGGAATCCCAGCTTGGCCTACAATTTGGGGCAGCACCACTTATAATTACACCAGGAATCGTGACAGCACATCCCTACAGACGGGTGTGAGCCACCTCACATGGCTCCTGCCTCTCCAAGACTCCTCTAAGAGGGGTTTTTGAGCTCCTCTCTCAATCGCTGATCCCGGCACGGGGGTCTCCAGCCCCCACCGGCAGCTGCACATCCCCGAGCTGCGGCCAGAGCCCCGGCCAAGGAGGGGCCGAGCCCGCGGAGCCGCCGGCCGCGGGCAGCAGGAACCCGCCCCGGGGCTATTTGCGGATGTGAACGCTGTTATTTTGCCTCCTGCTTGAAGAGGGCGCATCAAAGTCAAAACCAAAATACGGCACTGGGCTTGAATTAAAAACTCTTGTCTGAAACCAAGGCAAGTTCCAAAAAAAGATCAAGGCTTTGTTTGAAATGTAAAAGTCTTTGCTGGGTTGTCAGGAGCTTTGGGGACCATCAGCATTATCCAGAGGCTGCAGGACAACAGCCAAGAGCTTCAGTCATCCTCAGCATCCCTCATCCTCCTCAGAGGAGGCACCGACTCCCAGCAGCATCCCTGTTCCTTGAGCAGGAGAGCAGCATCCACGCTCCCTGCTCTGGGAAAGGGCTGGGAAGTGCCAGGAGAGGTCGGAAGCGCTGCCTGTGACTGAGAGACTCCAGGAGCTCAGTCCTTCTGCGCTATCAAAGAGAGGAGATGGATGTAACCACAGGCTGTCAGCACCGACGCAGGGAAGAGAAATTGGATCCGGGAGGCTCGGCAGCCTCACGGACAGCAGGGTAACAAGCTCCCACAGGCAGCAGGAGAGGCCAGAACGATCCAGACCAGCAGCAACATGCAGGTTTCTAACAGGGAGGATAACTCTGGCTGCAGCAAGGCTCCCTAACACCTATTTTTTTTTTTGTAATTAAGATTGAAAGAGGCCTTTTTCTCCAGAAGCATCAGCTCTGCTGGAAGAGTGAATCCGGGGTAGCGCTGCAGGCCAGAGCAGCCTCTGCAATCATTTAACTGCTCCTTTCAAACCCGGGCTTAGGACAGGTCCCTTCTCCCCAGAGCTGCAGCTTGGGATGAGTCACAGCCACCTCATTCCCTGGGCCCTGAGGGCCCTCCCCAGCCCGGGAAGGCCACACGCAGGCAAACGCCCCATTTTTGGCAGGGCTGAAGCTGCCTCTCCTTGAAGGGCATCAAACAGGGCTCCGCGCTGCCCTCGGGAGCTGCGCAAGGAGCCTCCAAACTGGCTTGGAACAGGAACATCTTAAATCTTTTATGAGTTTAAAAAATACCGAGGAAAGGAAGAGCACCAGGAGAGCACCCTCTCCTTCCTGTCAGGGCCACTCCTCTTCCCAGCCCTGGGGCTCTCTCCCAGCATCAGCTGTTTGGGGCATTTCAGCCCGATTAAGGTCTTCCTTCGAGCCCCCAGTGAGCCCGTGCTCGATGCTGGGGGCTCTGAGCTGGCAGAGAGCAGAGCAGCGTCACCTCCCCGGCACGGGGGACAGGACCCCCATGTCCGAGCAGGATCTGGCTCTCTCCTTGGAGAGCTTTGGGAACAAGCCACGAAGGGCCAGACACCTTGCAGGAGGACCTGCCCGCGGCTGCCACCACCCTGCTCCACCTCTGCACCCATCAGCTGGGCCCAAGTAATCCACAAACCACTGGAGCAGGGGGTTAAGGGTGGATGTGGGGAGCATGGGACCCCCACTGAGTCAAACCACCCCTGGTTCCCCTCCAAACACGAGGGTTTGGCACACGCGGCACCACCACGGAGTCCCAAACCCCCCCGGTGCTGGCATTAAAGTTCCTTCTCCTGCTCTGAGCCCCTCTAATTGAGCACCGCGGGACAGCTCCTCACCTTCCCCTCTGCCTGCACAGGAGCGCAGGTGGAGAGCACTAATCCCAGCAGCCAGGGAGGCGGGCAGAGCAGGAGCCTTTGCTCCATCCAAAGCTTTTATCCTCCTCCCCGCAGCGCCGGCGGCTCCCGAGGAGCTCAGGGCAGCGTGGCAAGAGCTGCTCCCACCGGCGGGGGGGCCTCTCCCCCCCGTAACGAGCAGGATGTGGGGGTTCCCACCTGGATCCCCGTGTGCTGCTCCACGTGAGAGGGGCTGAGGGTGGGGGAAACACCGTTCCTGCTGCTCCAGACCCTCCCGTCCTCAACTGAGGGCTCACGTTGGTGAATCCTCCTCCAGAGAGTCTTTGAGGGTGCAGGTACTGGTGGGGAGAAACGTTTCTAATACTGGAACCGTGGAACCAGGAACCCCCCAGCCCCAGATGCACAAACTGCTCCTCCACCGCCCTGCGAAGCCAAGTTTTCCTTCTCCTACAGGCTGGAAAGAGCCGAGAGAAGCCCCAGGATGAGCCACGGGGAAAGCTGGCTCCACTCTGCAGCAGGAGGGCAAAGTGCAAGCCCCAGTTTCAGAGCTGACCCCACACCCCGAGACCACCAGCACAGAAACACCCGCTCAGCAGCACCGGCCCCCACCAACAGCCCAGACCTCAAGGCTGAGTTTTTAAATCAGGAGATTAAAAATTTAAACCAAGGCTCTGGCTCATTTTAACATGATTTCCTAACATTTAAAGGCCACCTTCCGAGCGTTCCTCGGGAACAGCAGCTGGGGACCGGCCAGGTTTGCTGGGGGCTGCATCCAAGACTCTCACTTAATCACACGCTTCCAGGAGCTGAGGTTTTCGAGGAGCTCACTGCTGACCCCCCCACAGCAGCCAGGGCCAGGCTGGGGGTGCCGGAGTCCCCCCCAAACCTGCTGCCCTCAGCCAGAGCGCCTGCGGTAACCCCATCCCTGATTCCCACATCCAAAGCTCAGAGCAGTGGGGTTTTGTTGGACAATCCAGACCCAAAAAGACTTGGGGGGACACGAGATCAGTTTTTAGGAGATGTCACATGTGCTCTCACTCTCCCAGCACCCCTGACCTTGCCATCACCACCTGAAGCTCCCACAGATCTGTGGGTGTCCACAGCAGCCCTGGGCACATTTCACACCCCGTAATTTGGGGTTCCTGCCAGCAGAACCCCACAAAACCATCAGAGCCCAAAACCCACCTTGCCAGTCCCCAGCGGGCATCACTCATGGCTCATCCCTCCTGGAAAGGGCCAGCTCCAGCATTTCTTTGCCCTGGCACAAGGTGGGCATCCCAGAGCAGCTGCACAGAACCCTCATCCCCATTCTGCTCTGTGTTGAGGCAGGAGATTTAACTCACCTGCAGCTGAAACGCCTCCAGGTGTGCTCAGGGGGTACCTGGAGCCCCCAGCCCGCAGCTTCCCAACTCCCTCGTCTGCTGCCGAGGGAAGAGGGGAGCCCTGTCCCTGACAGTGGGACAGGATCCTGGCTGGGGGCTCCAGGCCTGCCTGCAGGTGATAAATAATGAGTGCAAATCGGGGAAATAGTAAATAATATATTTACAGACCTGCATAATGGATGACACCGAGCTCAGGCTGCGGCGGGCGATCCCTGCCTGGCAGGGGAGTGGGCACAAGTGAGGACACGGTGAGGGGGACACGTGGCTCTGGCCAGCTCCCCAAGCCTGTCCCCCCATAAAAATCAGCTTTTCCCTTCCCCACTTGTGTTCCCACAAAGCCCCAGGGGCCTTTTAGGTAGATGTAATTACCAGCTCCTCAATCAATCCCGTCAGCAGCAGCCAAACCTCAAAGTGAATTATCCCATAATTGGGTTGGGATCGGGCTGTGGGGGCACCCAGGCAGGAGGGGAGGAGGGTCCCTGCCCAGCCCCCTCCCCACGCTGAGCCCACCCATCCTGGTGGGATTCGCTGCTCCAGCCAGCTCGGGCTCCGGGCGTTCCGGGGGTCACCACACCCTGAGCGTCGCCCACTGTCACCCCAAGGAGCGCAGAGACGCAGGAAATGGGTTCTGGCTGGCTCCCACTGAGGAATTCTGCTTCCAAGGGGCCGTGGGTGGGATTTGCTGTCTCTTGTCACCCCTGAAAGCTGTTGACTCGTTAACCATTAGCGAAGGACGGGGCTCTTGGGCAGGGGCTGAAGGGGCAGGTCTGACCCTGGCACTGCTCTCCCGCCACATTCCTTCCCACCGCAAACATCCCCGTGGGATACAGCGGGAAAGACCCGACAGCTGGAGCAAATTCCCAGCGCAGCCTCACAGGCAACACTTGGGGGAACCATGCTGGAGCCTCAGTTTCCCTGGATGAGGGCCAGCCCCGCTGCACCACGGGTGAGATGGGGACAGGGATGACACAGAGCCCTTCCCAACTGGTTGGTGCCACCGCCTTGCTGGGAGCGAGGTGGGGAAAGATCCGTCTTGCTGGATAAAACAGCTACATTTCAGATAATTCCAGATAGTAAATTTTTTGAGTCCCTATAAGCTAAAATCAATATTGGCACAACTGTGCGTCATTAAAAACTAAATGAACATGACAAAGCCAAACTGCTGCCTATTAAACAAATGAGTTTCTATCCACACATGCACAGCAGGTTCCGAAATCCTTTATTCCGGGAGCAGCGCTTTTATCCGAGGGGTGGGAACATGCGGGAGCACGGAGCGGTGTGTGCCTGCCCTTCCCGGGACACCGGGACACGCTGTACCGGGAGCTCAGCCACGCACGGGGCTGCCCTCGGCTTCCCGAGCTCGGGATCGGGGTGGAGCAGCCCCACAGGGACCAGGAAAAGCCATCAGGAGGAGACCTTGGGGTGGGGGACACCGGGACAAACTGGGGTGCTCTGGGTGGGGCGGGATGCGGGAAGGGCAGCGGGATGGGAGAGGGATGGAGGAGGGATGGGAGAGGGATGGAGGAGGGATTGGGGAGGGATGGAGGAGGGAGGGTTGTGTGGTGATGGTGCTCCAGGGATGGTTATCAAATGCAGTGGTGACACAAGGGTGACATGATGGCAACGTGATGGTGACACAATGGTGACACAAGGGTGACACAACGGTGACGCAGTACAAGGGTGGCGGTGACACAATGGTGACACAAGGGTGACACAACGGTGACGCAGTGGCAGTGGAATGGTGACACAATGGTGACACGGTGGCAATGCGGCGGTGACACAATGGTGACACAAAGGTGACACAGTGGCAATGCGGCAGTGACACAATGGTGACATGGTGGCAATGTGGCAGTGACACAAAGGTGACACAACGGTGACACAGTGGCAATACAGCGGTGACACAAAATGCAGCAGTGACACCACGGCAGTGCCATGGCAGTGCGAGAGCTGCACCCCACGCCGGGCACTGCATCTCCCCCTCCCTGGAACCATGGCGGGAACCTGCACCGAACCTTCCCAGCCCAAATCTCGGAAGTCCTGGAAGTGCCCGCCGTCCTCTCCAGACTCTGTGAGGAGCAGACTCTGCCTGTCACCCTCATCCTCCACCATCACCCCGTGCTGTCACAGGCACACGCTGGGGACACTCTGCCAGCCGCCCACTGCCTGTCCCTGTGCTGTAATTCCCGTGCCCTGATTGTGTCCAAGCTCTCCGCGCACACCCGGAGGTATCCGTGTGAGGAGGTGCTGGGGAGGGGGGCTGGGAAGGGGGAAGGGGTCGGGGCTGCTCGGCTGCCGCCTCCCCCCAGCTCCCAGCGCATCCAGCAGCCGGCAGGAAAGCCGGGAAGCGCCGGGAAAGGTCAGCGCGCTCAGCCATGGGAAGGAGAGCGCTGGAGGGCGGCTGAGCCGCTCCTACCCGTGCCAACAGCTCCGGGGGTGCTGGGAAGGGCTCCCGGTCACCTTCCTCCGGGACAGACCCCTCCCTCCCAGCGCAGACACGAGGCGGGCCACTGGAGCCCCGTGGGCTGTGCCGAGCTCTGCGCCCACCGATGGCTCCTGGTGACGCTGGTGACCGGCTGCAGCCCCCTCCGTGCCCTCCCTGGGGACACCCTGCCATCCTTCCCGCTCCTTCCCCCGCCAGAATCTTCATCTCACTGCTTTTCCTCTGTTGAACATTCCTGTTTCTCTCCTTATTCCTCATCTTTTCCATTATGGTTCCCATTTCTTTTTTTTTAGAGCTTCCTGACATGGAACTATTTTATTTTTGGGAGCTCAGGGGAGGCCTTGCTTGGCACAGGTTCCCTGGACATCCTCTGCTTAGGCCGGTTCGGGGGGCTGTGGGGAGGTGATCCGTGTAGGTCCCTTCCAGCTGGAAATATTCCATTCCTTTGTATCCAGAAGTGCTTCATTTCCGCAGCCTGCTTTGGATTTTGGGGGAATAAAGGGAAAAACTGGGGATTTGGGTGGGTCTGATTAGGATTTGTGGAAATCAAGGGGAAAATGGGAGGTTTGGGGAATTCTGATTAGGATTTGGGTGAGCAGAGCCCCGTGTCCCTGTCCCATTTTCTGGAGGATTCCAGGGCCCCGCTGGGCTTTGGGGTGATGCATTGTGTCCACACATGGAATTTTGGCTTCCTGGAGCCACCAAGTGCCCATGGCACTCGAGGGCAGTGCAGGGTGACGGATTGTCCCTCTGGGGACAGCGTGGAGCATCCCAGCCCCTGCCTTGGTGGCACTGAGGGCTGTCACTTGGAGACCATCAGCCGAGTGTGAAGTTCACCTCTGCGAGGAGAAAAAGCGACTGGGAATGGAAAACTGAGGCTGAGGAGGGATTTTGCCAAGGAAAACGTGCAGGATCCAGCCACGGCCTCCAGCCCCATCCTGCCGGATGCTCCAGCAGAGGGATGGATGGCAAGGTCCTGCATCCCCGATCTGGAACTTCTCCCAGAAGGAGCTGGGAAGAAGCTGCATGCCCAGGAATGTCAGACACAGGCAGAGGAGTCAATCCCACCCCTACAGCACCGAGGCTGGGAGGGCTGGGAGCTGCTGTGGGAAGTTTTATGGTGCTTGAATCAATCAGTGGGAATCCCATAAAAGTCAGTGGGTATAAATGGGTTCTCGGGATAGGTTTTGACATCCAATTGTCTTTTCCATTTCAGTTGTCATAAAGCTCTGCACACCCAGATATACAGCCCGAGCCGGGGTGCGCACTCCGAAATGCTGATGTGCAGCCACGTGCGCCACAACCCACGGCACACGTGCACGGAGAGGTTCTGGACACACGCACAGAAGAGCCCCCACTCCTCCCAAGGACCCAGGGATCCATTTCCCTGCCGTTACCCACAGCAGGAGCAGAGGATGGGTGACAGGGGATCGATTTGTGAGGCCGTTCCAAAAAAAACCTCATTTAAAGGAAAACTTAGATGAGCAAGCAGGTCGTACATCATCTCCCTGTAAATCATTTGTCGGGCTCAGGGAGGTGAGCGACAAGGCACAGGGATGGGGGGTGGCTTGGGAGAGAGGGGATGGAGAAGGGTCCCTGGTTGTGGCCCCGTTTCTGAGGCAGGGGGCTGGAGATGGGGGGCTTGGGAGCAGGGGTACCCCCCCATCCCCAGCCCCCCACCCTGGAGCTGGAATCATCAGGAAAAGGTGACCCTGCCCCACTGTAGCACTTCCAGATAAAGAATTATGGATAATTTCCTTCTGCCCATCTGGCTTGCAGGGAAGAGATGTGCAGGAATGAAACCCCTGGCTCCGGAGTCTCCTTTTCCTCCTCCTTCCTCGTCTTGGTCTGTTTGGAAATGAGAGTTAAAGAAGGTGGAAGGGCTGGGAGGAAGAGGAGGGACTGTGTTGTGCAAGGCATCCCTGGGATCCCACACCAGAGACCTGGAACCTCTGGGGTTCCACACTGGAGACTCGGCATCCCTGGGGTCCCGTGACGGAATCCTGTCATCCCTGGGGTCCCACACCAGAGTCCCGTCATCCCTGATGTCCCAGACTGGAGTCCCATCATCCTTGGGGTCCCCTGCCAGCTGGCACAAGTGCTCCTCAGCCAGTAACTCACACCCAAGTCTCTGCCTCCCCTCCAAATCCATCTCTCGGGAGAGCAGGAACGTGCCGACAGGGATTTATCCCCTCCCTGGGGCGGGCGACTCTGTGCGAGCAGATGCCACTTTGTGTCACCGCCTGATTTCTCTCCCCTCGATTCGCAGCTCATCATCAGCTCCGGCGGTGACCGCTCCCCTAAATCACCGCCCTTGCTCCCCGCTGGGATTGATGCCGCGGTTTTTCTCCTCTCCAAACAGCCACCCGCTGGCTGCGGCCCCCAGGGACCCCGCGGAGGGAGGGCTGGGACAGCGGGGCTCCGAGCTGGCCCCTAATCCGTGGGGGAATTGGACTGGAAAAGGGGATGCCCAGGCACGCACATCCCAGCGCTGATCCTGCTCCTCCGCAGCAGGGAGCACCGGGCTCCTGCTCAGCAGGGGTCGGCATCCAAACCCGCGGCTCTCCCCGGCCCCGCGGATGAGCCGGGGCTTGTTCCCCGGCGCGGCTCCCCGGCTTGGCACCGGCTACAGCCCGGCAGCCCCTGCCAGGCTCTGCCTCCCTGGCAAAGAGCAGCTTCCTTCTGGCTGCTGTCAGGGCTGAGAATTCCAGAGAGCATCCAGGCTGCTGGCAGGGCTGGGGCAGCGGCGCCGGGAGCTCCTTTGGCAAAAGGGCCCTGAACGCTCACATCGGTGTCCCCTGGGCGCTGGGACGGGCGGTGGCCGTCACCGCGGAGCGGCCGGGCATGGATGCGCGGCCCTGTGCGGATCTGGCGGCGGATGATGCTCGTGTCAGAATTGGTGATTAAGTGATCAAGCAGAGGACCCCGGTGTCCCGCCGGGGCTCAGCCAGGTCTGCTCCCGCCCCGCCGAGCTGCAGGGAGGGAAAGGAGAGGTGGAGGGATCCTGTGCCAGACCCCAGCATCCCTACTCCAGTCTGAGCCTGGGCTGCAGCCAGAGGAGGCTGGAGGTGGATAAAGCTCATCTCCTCCAGCATATGGAGCTCGGAGCGAGCTGTCCCCAGGCAGCGGCGGGGCGTGCACGGGGAGCTGCCCCCTGAGCCCACGGCCCTGCCAGAGCCTGCCCACATCCACGCGCTCCTGTCTCCTGCCAGGATCCATCACCGCCGGCTGCCTGGGGAGGGATGTAGGCACCGATCCGTGCTGGCCTCGGCTCCTGGCACCCGCGGACAAGGACATGGCACAGCCCCACAGCCCCGGGGAGGGAGCTCTGGCTGCGGTGCAGGATGGAGCCGGAGGTCTCCGTGACCTCAAAAGGGAGGAATGGACCCTGTGAGCCCCCAGCTCGAGGCGGCGGGGACAGGCAGCTGGTGCCCCTTGTCCCCTGTGCCGCGCTGATGTGACCGTGGCCAGGCCATGGGGACACACATCCCCGGGCACTGGGGACGGGGACTGATTTAAATCCATTTTAAGTGCCAGTCCCTCCCTGTCTTGTGGGACATCAGACTGTGGCATCACCAGGGCTGGATCCACGAGGTGCTGACCGAGCAGGATGAGACCCTGTGCCGTGTCCAGCCTCAGGAGTCAGGCTGAGCACAAGGGGGTTTGAGTCCATCTGCGCCTCCCGAGGTGCCAGTGAATCCTCCCACTGCCACCAGCTCCTGCAGACCCCTCACCCCGTGTGTCCCCAACCCCTGGGACCTGTGGCCCCCAACACCCCCCCTCAGCACCCCAGAACACTCCCTGCCACCCCCCGCCAGAGCTGGGGCCACGCTGGCGGAGGGTCCCCGGTGCAATGGCAGTAACAAGCTTCTGTTAAATAATTGAATTCCTCAAATCGTTCCCTTTTCCCTCCGGTTTTGGTACACATTTGTCACCGTGCCATTAGGCAGACGCTTCGCTCGCACTTCATTTATTCATAAGCGCGGCCGTGACAATGACAGCGGAGCTGAGCACAACCGCTGGCACGGGACACGGCTGTCCTGGCACTCCCAGATCTCACAGTGGCACCGGGACGGTGACAACACCAGGGTCACAGTGGAGGATGAGGGCTCTGTGCGTCCCGCTCGTCACAGCTTCCCCATTTTGGGGGACAGATGGGGACAGGCAGCTCTGTGCCCGCTGCACCCCATCTCCTGCAGTGGCTTCGGGTGGTGGCAGCACTGAATGGTGCAAGAACCACCCCAGAACCTCCAGAGTGCCCAGAGCTGGAGCTGCCTCTGCTTCCCATCTCTGACGTGTCCAGGAGAAGGTCCAGGGGAGGGATTAAAGGTAAAACTGGCCTTGCTTCTTCTCGGCAGAGCCAGGGAGCCACCATGAGCTCCTGCACCCGTGCCAGGAGCCAGGCAGATGGGAAAAGCCATTAAAGGCCATCAGGGAACAGCACTCCCTTGGTGCTGGATGTCACCGACCTCACGTGCAGCCAGGGACCGGCACCACAGATTGCCACAGGACATCGGCACTTGCCCATCCCACAGCAAACTGCTGGTGCTGCTGCCAGGATGGGGATGGCCAAGGCAGCTCTGGGGTGGCCACAGATCCAGACTCCTGGCCCTGGGCTCCTGTCGGAGTCCCCATGGGACTGAGGGTGCCAAGCTGGAACCCCCTGATCCAGGTGGAGCACCACAGCTCCGTCCGTGCCGTGCGTGGTGCCACCTCCGCGGGCTGGGGGCTGGAGGGACGTGCCTCGCCTTGCAGGAGCTCTGCTCAGCTAATTGCAGTAATTAGCCCGTAATGAAGCAATTATTTGAGGACGTGGTGCCATGTGTTCCTGCGGGGGGGGGAGGATGGGGGACGCAGTCTCAGAGCAGCACGGCGGCAGCGGGCACAGGCCGTGCGTGCCGAGGGGACAAGGACACCGCACACCCCCCCGGGGGACCGAGGGGATGTTGGGGGCACAGTATTTTCTCCGTGGATTTTCACCCAGGATTCCTGTTCCTCCATGACTCTGGCAAAAGGGAGAGGCCGGACCCCGGGGTGGGACCCCGTGGTGGTGGCGGGGAGGCGCTGGGACGGATGGAGCTGCGCTGGCGGGAGCTGCGTGGACACGTTGCTCCCCAGGCCTGTGCCAGAGCCGGAGCCAGAGAGTGCCGGAGCCAGGCGAGGGGAGGCCGCCAGCTGGCCGGCTCCGCGCTGGATCAGCGCCCGGCTGTCTCTGCTTGCATGGAAGCGGCCAAGTTAACCCCCCGCACATGGAGAGGGGCCGGGAGCTGCGGAGCAAGGGCATCTCCAGCCCTGGGATGCTGCCCACGGCCGGGCTGCCCATCCCAGTGACACCCTGAGGGCGAACCCCGCAGTCCCGGAGACATGAGCCGGGGGATCACCCCTCTGCAGGGCCTCTGGAGCGGTGGGGGCACAGCTGGAGGTGTGGGAACATCGGGATTCTCCTTGGGGCCTGCTGTCCCCTGACCCCTCCCCGCTTGCACCAACCCCACCAGAGCAGCCAGCAGCCCGGATTTCCCTCATTTCACCCACACACCGGAGAAAAAAGGCTCGTCCCAGCTCTGGTGAGGGGCATGAGGAGCCTCCAATGGCATCACATCCACCAGAGCACTGGGACCCCCCCCAGCCCCTCCGTGGCCCCGGGAGCATCACCCAGGAGCGCCCCGGCTGTGCTGGGCTTGCGGCAGCAGAGCCCTCGGCGCGGAGCGTGCCTGACAGGAATCGTGGCTCGGCGGGGAAGGAGCAGACGGGAGGGAAATAAAAGCAAATTACATCAGTGCTGGCATGGGCGGCCATCCCGGAGAGCTATTTCGGGAAGGGCCAGGCCGGCTGCAGGGATAAGCACTTGCAGATGTTGCTTGGAGCGCCTCACCGGGCTCCTTCCGCCGGGGCTGCGGGGAAGGGACACCGCCAGCGCGGGGACACGGCGGCGGGATGGGGTGGGGGCCCCTCCTCCGTCCACCCCCGCTGCGAGGGGATTCCCGGGTGGTGCTGGACGCCCGGATCCAGTCCTTGGACCACGGTGGGGATCCCCAGCACTGTGTCCTGCTGCCACACACACCAGGACAGCTCGGCGACCGCTGCGTGAGGGGGACACGAGGTGCCCGGCTGGTGGCCAGGACGTGGTGGCATCTCAAGGTGATTGGCAAGGGCAAGGAAAGAGAAACCTGGCCGTTGCCATGGTTACCACCTAACATCCTCCAGCGCGGGCTCCAAGCGGCAACGCCGGTGTTGCATAGCCGGGATGGGTTGTGGCAGGGAAGGAAGGGATGGATGGCTCCCGGCTGTGCCGTTTGGTTTTGGGGAAAACTGAGGCTGCCCCGCAGCAAGAAGCAGCGAGAGCTCAACCCAGGCCTGGCTCAATCACCCCCCAAACGCTCCCAAACCCTGCTCAGGATCCGAGCCCACGCAGGGATCCGGCCTTGGCTCCAGCTGCCACAGACTGGAGCCCGGCTCAGAGCTGGGATCTGATCCCAGGGCTCCGTCAGCCTCTGCGTTACCCTCAAACCAAAGGAAACGGCAGCTCGGGGTGGAACGGAGTCAAACGAAAGACGTGGCAGATGTTCCTCCTCTCCCCAGCTCCCCGGGAGCTACATGGGACACGATGCTGCCGGGTCCCCATCCCCGCTGCCCGCCGTGTCACCCGGTGGCACGGGGTGACGGGCATCAGGGTGGCAGGTGGCACTTGCCAGCTGCCCCGGCCACTGCGGGGAACCGGCACCGCCGCCACGACAGGCGGGAGCAGCCCATTTGCGCGCTGCTGCCAGATGTTCCTCTGCAAAATAATTTGATGGAAAAACAGGGAAGGGAGAACACTTTTCCAGCAACATCTTGCTTTAATATTTAAAAAAAAAAAAAACAAACCAGGAAATAATGTTGGAGAGAGGAAAGCAGCGCCCAAATTTATCCCCCTCCCGTGCACAAACAGGGTCTGCGACGCCGGGCTCAGCCTTCGGGGATGTGGAATCCCAGTTCCAAGTTCCACAGCCCCAAGGACCGTCCCAGCACCCCGAGGAGCCCGAGGGCGCTTGGCCGGGCGCTGCGTGGGCCGGTGACACCCCGCAGTCGCAGCCGTGCAGAGGTGACAGACTGACCCACCACGGCTGACGCTCGGATTTATTGCCCGGACACGCAGCCAAGGCCCTGCGCAGCCTCCGAGGAGGAGCCAAGGACAGCACGGTCCCTGTGTGACCCCGGCAGCCTCCCCCGGATCCTGGCTCCGGCCCCGCCGGCTCGGCGGGGAATGTGGGTGCCCCGGCAGCCCCAGGGGACACCGATCCCCACGGGGACCTCTGTGTCAGCCCCGTCTCACCTCAGGGAACGCCAGGGAAGGCAGAAAGCCCTAAAATCAGGCTGAGGGGAGGCGGAGGGGCTTTCCCACCGGGCTTGGTGCTCCCAGCCACATTCCTGCCTCCGTGCAGCCGGCTGCCAGGGGGCAGTGGGGTTGGAATGGGGAACAGAGCAAGTCACAACACGGATGACCAGCTCCGGCCACAGGGCCGTTGGCACACTCTGAATCCCCGTCCCTTTTCCCTTTCCCATCCTCATCTCCATTCCCATCCCCATCTCCATCCCATTTCCCTTGCCCATCCCCATTCTCTCCCTCATGCCCAGTCCCCATCCCCTTCTCCTTCCCTTTTCGCTTCCCCATCCCTTACCACACCTCTTTTGCCATCCTATCCCACCCCATCCTCATCTCCACCTCCATCCCATCCCAGTGGATCACCCCCACCATAATCCAGGCTCACTACCGCAGTGCTCCCACCATCCAGCAGCTCCAAACTGGGGCCAGGTGGGTCGGGCTGGAGAAGGAGCAGAGCCAGGACACGGACACCAAAAGCCATTGTGGTCCCCAAGGAGACAAAAAAGATCCTCTGGGAGAGGAGGGGGAAGGAGAAGAAAAAGGAAAAAAAAAAAGTTCAATCAGCTTTGTAAAGGGCACAATTTACAAAATCCATTCCATATTTTACTAGGCTGGGATTTAGGGATTAGTCTGTAATACTTAGGTGGCTTTTTGTAATAAAACCCTGAGCTGCAGCAGCCTTGGGAAAGGAGAAGGTGGCAGGAGTCTCCTCTCCATCCCGCGCTCATTTTCCCAGAGTTTCCTTCTTTTTTCATTCTTTTTTCTTTTTTTTTGATCTCGGCAGCCCCGTTAATCTGGGCTTTATCTGCCTGTGGAGGAGGCCTGAGCTCTTTATTGGATTTTTGGCAAGAATAAATGATTTAGTTTGGGATATTACGGAGATGATTCCGTGGGATTACGCCACCTCATACACGGAACAGCAGGGATCGGTTCCTCGCTGTGGGAACACGCCTGTGCCTGCGTGCTGCTGCCTCGGGGGTGTGGGTACGGCAGGCAGGGCACGGGTAGGGCGGGTACGGCACAGATTTGGCACAGATTTGGCACAGATATGGCACAGATATGGCCATTATGTCCAGCCCCAACCCCATGGGCAGCCCCGGGATCAAACCAAACCCGTCCGGAGGTGCCATGGAGACGAGGCCACCAGGCAGGAACACCGGCAGGGACAGAGCAGGGGTGGGAGGTGACAGCGCATCCCCCTCTCAGGAGGATCCTAAACCCACACCAAAGTTCTGAATCTCCTCAGCAACAACCTCAGCAGGGAAAGGAACTCCAGAGGCAGGAGCAGCTCCAGCCTCTCCTCCCAGCTCAGCCCCACCCCAGCCGGGACCAGGGATGGGGTCCCTGTCCCCTCCTCAGCGCGGTGCCGGTGCCACCGCGGTGTCCCCGCAGTGCTGTGGCAGGGGGTGGGCAGAGCTTTGGAGCGCGGGGCTGGGTGGGTGCGGGAGCAGAGCAGTTTTCAAGTCTCCTAATTAAGAAAATCCTTTGGGGAATGCAGATCCCTCGGCTGCCGGGGCTGCGTGGGAGCACAGCGGAGCCGAGGACCTTGGGGACGGGGGTTTCACTGGGAAGCCACCCCTGTCCCCGTCCCCACGCCTGTCCCAGCCCCACCAGTGATGCAGGCCAGGCCCCGCAGCCCCCAGCCCTCCCCGCAGGTGGGACACCCGGCTGTTCCTTGGCACTGCATCATGGAAAAGGCATCTCTCCTCCGCGGTGCCACGGCCAGCCATGGATCCCACCAATCCGAGGGAGGGAAAAGCGAGGCAGGAGAGCCCTTAAGTCCTGGCTGCCCTGAGAGGTTCATCAATAATGCACAAACTCAGGGCCGGGCAGGGCTTTTCCCAGTTAATTCCATGCACGGGGAGTGCCCACGGCCACAGCAGCACAGCTCCCTGCTCCCGGGAAATTCCTGCCTGCAGGACTGACACATTTATTATTTCTCCCATAATTACGTTATTGTGAGCGTTTGTCAGGAAGCTCCCTGGGAGTCACAGCCCCACACGGGGCTCCCAGGCAGGAGCCGGCGCCGGAACGCTGACGGAGAGGGATTTGCTTGGGAAAGTAGGTCAGGATGGGACCTGTGGCCTCAGTGGCACTGCCCGGAGCTGGGATTCGCTCCAGCTGCTGCACCGTGTCCCGGGATGGGGATTGAGATGGGAATGGGATGGGGACGGGAACAGGAATAGGATGGAGATCGAATGGGAAAGGGCATGGGGTTGGGATGAAGATAGGGATGGGGACGGGATTGGAATGGGGTGGGATGTGGATGGGATTAGATGGGAATGGGTTTGGAATGGGATGGGGATGGGGATGGGATGAGGATGAGGATGAGGATGAGGATGAGGATGAGGATGAGGATGAGGATGAGGACGTCCTGGGGATGGGCACAGGGACAGAGGGACAGGGCTGGGGCCGGGGCAGCGTGTGCCGTGTGTGTGGCTATTGAAGGCGTCGTTCCAGAGCCGCTGGATAATTGCAGCGCTGCCACCCGGAGCCGAGCGGATGAGCCGGGCGACAGCTCCCAATTATTGCAGCGCAGCGGGAGAAAGGGAAAGAAAGGAAGAGAAGAAAAGCACAATTATCGGGGCCTCGGCGGCGCCGCCGCACACGGCTGCAATTTCCAGGCGCAGCCCCGCTCCCAGCGCGTGACACTTCCATTGATTTTCAAACGGGCACTTTTGCATCTCCGCCTCCCGTCCTTCATCCCGCGGACACCGGGACAGGCTCCTGAATCCCCGCCGCGCTCCCTGAGCATCCCTGCCACCAGCTCAGCCCGGCCCTCGGTGGGTACCACAACAGCACCCGCCTGCTCGGAGACTCCGATGCTTCCCCCGCTCCCATCTCACTCTCGCACCTTTCCCTCCCGGAGCTGCTCCCGGCTCCGGAACCGCAGCCCTGTATATTAAAAAAGGTCAGATTTCAGCTCATGTGAGGAAGCAGAAACCAGAGCAGCGTGAAGAGCCGCAGCCCCCTGGTTCTTGGGGGATTGGGGATTGGGGGCCCGGGGGGGCCCGGCGCTGGATCCGCTCCCCGCTGCGGGGGATGGGCGGGGTGGTGCCGATCCCACATTGTCACTCGGTAATTGACAATTAAATTTAATTACACCTCTGAGAAATAACAGCGTGCGCTGGGTTAATGGGCCTGTCTGGAGCGGGGCGGGTTCCTCCCACTCGGTGAGGTGGAGCAGGGGTGACACCCACGGCCTGGTGACACCGTTTGCCAGGATGGGGTGGCAGCTGTGGGGCTGAGCAGTGGCTCCGGAACCCCCCCAGCACCGGAGCTGGCCTCGGCACGGGGACACGCTCCATCACCAGCAGCAAACCCATCCCAGGGCACATCCTGGACACTTTTCCTGGGAATCCAGCAGCATCAGAGGAAACAACGCCACTGGCACCGTGCAGCTCCGTGCTGGGGGTGCTGGAGGTCTCCCAGCACGGCTCAATTATTTATCTCCATGAAAAACACGGAGAGTGGAGCTGCCCGGCTGCTTTTACCCGTTCCCATCCCTGCTCTTTTTCCCTCTTTTTTTTTTTTAATTTTCTTTTAAGCGACATCACAGCTGTCTCCCGAATTTGCTTCCTGCTTTATGAACCTTTGGATGCAATCACCGGCGGCTCTCAAGGTTTCTGCTGCAATTAGAGAGATTTTCCAGAGCGAGGATCAGGTGCTCGGCAGGAGCTGAGGTGGTCGGAGGTTCGGCAATCCCAGACTCCACATTTTGGATAACCAGCTCAGCATCTCCCTGGCAGCCTCCACATCCCCATCCTTTTCACACCTCTCTCTTTCTCTAATTAAAGATAATCACCTGCAATTACCTAATTAGCTGGCTGATTTTTGCCCTCTGATCCCGTACTCATCTCTCTCCCCCGGGACTGGATGAGCTCGGAGCACCTGCACCCACACGCTGGGGTCACACAGCACCCAGGTGTCCCCAGGCAGGGACAGGTTGGGTGGCCAACCCTCCGCGTCCCCTTTGCACCCGGGTGCTCACAGACCTCATCCCCGCGTGGCCCTCAGGGGGACAGGAGTGTCCTTGTCCCCTCTGGCTGCCCGGAGAGCCACGTGTGCCACAGTGGTGGCATCTCCCCGTGGCACCCTCTGAAGGGGTGTGGGGACACGTGCCAGGGCTTGTGGGGACACCCTGGACCGCGAGACTCATCCTGGAGGTCCCCAGTGCCACTGTGCTCCCGAGCGACACCAGAGACATCCTCGGCGTCCGAGGATTCCCGCAGCAGCTCCCGGGATTGTGACCCTCAGCGTGGCACCGTGACATCGTGGCCCTGCTCTGAGGGGTGGCACGGAGGTGACAGGGCCGCTGCCAGCGCTGGGGACGCGTGACCCCGGCCGCTGGACGCGGCACAGAAGCGCGGCAGGGAACGAGGCCAAAGCGCGGCCGCTCTCTCCCTCCCAGTGATCATCGCCCTCATTAAAACCCAGCTAATTATTATTCGGGCTCATTAGCAATTATAAACTCCAGCTCTGGCACTTCATTAAAAAAATGACAACTTCGCACTTAATTACGTTCCCCAGCAGCCCAACGGGTGGCAGTGCTCGCCCTCCTGACCCCTGCCCGTGCCAGCGCCGGCACCGGTACCCACAGCCAGAACCAGTGCCAGTGCCCAAACCAGCGCCCACAGCAGTGCCAGAACCAGTGCCAGTGCCCAAATCAGTGCCCACAGCAGTGCCAGAACCAGTGCCAGTGCCCAAACCAGTGCCCACAGCAGTGCCAGAACCAGCACCAGTGCCCACAGCAGTGCCAGAACCAGCACCGGTACCCACAGCCAGAACTAGCACCAGTGCCCAAATCAGTGCCCACAGCAGTGCCAGAACCAGCACCAGTACCCACAGCAGTGCCAGAACCAGTGCCAGTGCCCAAACCAGTACCCACAGCAGTGCCAGAACCAGTGCCAGCACCCACACCAGGACCAGTCCCCAAAACAGAGCCAGCCCCCAAACCAGTGCCAGCAGCCCCAGCAGTGCCAGCACCCTGCATCCCGGCACTGGGCAGCCTCTGGAGAGCAGCACATGGCACACAGGACACGGCACACGGCACATGGCATAGGACACATGGCACACGGCACCCGGAGCTGGCAGCCAGCACCTTCCCGCTCCCTGATGGATAATTGGCCACTAAATCCCTCTGGGAGAGAAACGGTTGGGAAAAAATTACAGCTGCGGAACCAGCTCTCCAAAATTATATCACCTTCTCTGACAGGATAATTGCTCCTTTTGCCTGAGATTTAGTACGGATCTCACATCCTTAAACAGTTGGGTGTTATTTTAAGGGCTCCCAGCGTTTTTCCCTCCTCCCCCGGCTACCGGGACCCGCGGCATTGGGGCGGTGGGAGGTGGGCACACCGGTCCCGGGAGGTGACGGAGGGGAGGACACGCCTGTGGCACCCGGAGGAGAGGTGGGGATGAGCCCGTTGCGGGTGGCGCCGGCGCTGTGCCGTGTTGTCCCCGCGCTCTAATGGCCACATCAATATTATCCCGACTCCACGCTAGCCTGTGACAGGTGAATTTATGGCACGGAGCCAGGAGGGACACGCAGGGACACACAGGGAGGGGTCTGCTCAGGGCAGGCAGAGCCCACCCCGGGCGTATTTGAGGGGGCAAAGCCCTTTGCCAGACCCGGGACTCAGACTGGTATCAGTCCCGGGCTCCGGGAGCCCCTCGCTGAGAGCCCCCCCGATATTTTGTGGTGCCCAGTGCAGCCCCTGTGGTTCCCCGGGGTCGCACCGTCTCCCAAGGAAATCTCTCCCTGCCTCTGGCTCCCATCCAGCCTCCCCAGCCTCCAGGCCCATCGCGGTCAGCGATAAATCAGCCGGAGCCCTCGGTGTCACCGGCACTGCCAAGGGCCGAGCCCCATCCATCATCGCCGTCCCGCCGCCGCCTGCCACCTGCGCCCCGCGCGGGGACCGCGACCCTCACCAGGGGCGCTCGGGGGGGACCCCAGCAGCGCCAGCCCCCGGCACAGCCCGGGATGCTCATTAGGGCCCCCCACGCCAGCCCCGTGCCACAGCGAGAGCCACAACCATCCCCGACACCCCGGCGGCAGCTGGTGGCCGGCACACGGGAGCAGCTGGGGAGCGAGCGGAGCGTGCCCGGGAGCAGATCCCGGGAATCACCATCCCCCGGCACCCCACACCTGCCCCGCGCTGCCGCCAGCCCTCTGCCAGCCGAGGGACCCCCGTGTCACCCTGCTGTCCCCCGGCACCGAGCCCGTGCCAGCCGCGCGGGGCGAGGAGCAGCCGTCCTTGTCACTCCACGCATTGCTTGGAAAACAAACCCCCACTAAAGCGTTTGGGGATTACAGCCAAGCAAGATCGAGTTCGTCAGGAGCCAGGGAGCATGAAAAGACGGCTCAGCGAGAGGATTTCTGCCTGCAAGCCCCGGTCGGGAGCATCACTTTGGGAGCTGCCGCCCGATTACGTCCCCGTGTCACCCAGCGCGGGGACCGGCACCCTCCGGCAAAGTTTGGCTTTGCCAGGCTGCACCGAGCCCCGGTGTGGCACCGGCTGTGCCACGGGGACATCCCTGCCAGCCCCGCACCGGGAAGCAGGACTGCAAGTCTGTAAATATATTATTTATTCTCTCTATTACCCTCCTCCATTATTCATTGTTTAATCCGCTGCTATTCTATTATTAACTCTCCCAAGCGCTTCGGCGCTGCTCTGACATGAAAGAGGCACCGCGAAATTCCGCATCCCGTGGTCCCCGCACCGGGATGAGGCAGGAGCGGGACCAGGAGAGCCCGCAGTCAACATCCCACTGCTTTTTCCCTGGGTTTGGAGCACGGCCCTGCCAAAAAAACCTTCACCTCCTGCAGCCGTGATGGATGGATGGAGCAACAAGAGGTCCCTGGTCCGGAGTGGAATTTGGGGTTCTGGGGAGCAGGGAGAGTTCTCCCGCGGTGTGGGGGGTGAGGGTTTCCCACATCCCTGCTTGAAATCGCTCCAGTTAAATTATGCATCGGGGCTTTAAAGAGCTTTTTGGGCTCGGAGGGAGCTGGTGGGGTTTTGTAGCAGCGCCTGGTGCCCAGCTTGGGCTCTGAAATTTCATCCCAGGGTGATCAAAGGGGTCCTAACTCCTGCCATTTCTGAGATGCAGGAAGCAGCTCCTGCCCTGGCACCTGGGCACTGCGGTGCCCGGCAGAGCAGGCTCTGTTCTGGTTGGTGCCTCATTCCTCCTTGGATTGCTCCAGGGTTAGTTTTTGGGATGATTTTCAACGAAGGCAATGAGGGCGAGGTGTGGAGGATCCTGAGCCCGCTGTCGGGATGGATTTGTACCGAGAGCCGGGAAAAAGGGATGCCCATTAATTTGGGGTGATCCCAGTGAGAACTGGGATCTGCAGGGGCAGGATCCAGCGCTGGGAATGCCTCCATGTCCCCCAGGGATGCAGTGGGGAAGGGGCTGGGGGAAACGTTGTCCCCCTCCCTCCCTGGGGACAGGCCCCAGACCCCCCCACGCCCCGGGGACGTGTCCCAGAGCTCTGCTCCTGTCGCGCCTCCCGGTGTCGCACGCTGTCACCAAACCTGCCCCCGGCGCCGCACCCCCGGAGGGAGGGAGAGGAGGCACTTCAATCTCAATCAATTAGAAATAAGGCAGCCTTAACGACAGGGCAATAAAAGAACACTTTAATTTTAGAGCTAATTAAATATCAACAATTGGAATGCAGCAACAGACAGTTAACCTGGAGTATCCCATTATTTATAAGGAATATAATGCATTGACTGGGGGGTGAAGTGAGTTGTAGTCATTTTAATATCAGCTGTCACAGTCTAACTGTTCTCTTTTGTCTCACTCCAGCACAATCATCTCCCCGGCTTCCTCCGGGACCATTCCCACTTCTCTGCTCGACGGAAGATTAATTAAGCCCAGGTCCCCGCAGAGGACGGGTGCGTGTGCTCCTGTCCCCGCTCTGCGAGCCCGGGTGACGCCGGGGCTCCGCCGGCGCAGCCGAGCGAGGTGATGCCTCCAGCCCCGGGGCTCGCTGTAATTGCAACCCCCGACCGAGTGACAACGCTCCGGAGCCGGGAATTATTAATGGGGAGCGTTCGAGGCTCTGCCGGGCACCCCGCGGCTGCGGTGGCTCCGCGCACGGACAGAGACATTGTCCCGATAGGGGCCGGGTGACACCCCAGCACCCCAAAACCTGCAGCAAATCGCTCTGCTCCCCACGCTGCCACAATTCCCAGGCCGCCTGCTCCAGGAAGAGGAGCCTCTGGATCCGGAGGAATCCCTTGGGGGCTCTCCTGGGGCACCCCAGCACCGCTCCCGGGCCCTGAGTCCCTCTCCAAGCTAGGAGGGGATGCTGAGCCCCAAACTGGGGATATTCAGCCCCAAAGTGGGGGTGCACGTCCTCCCCACAGCCCCCAAAGCCTCGGTGGCTGCTCATCCATCCCGGGGCTGCGGCAGAGCCTCGTTCAGTGCGTGCACAAGCCCTGTTTAATTTCGCACGTTGGGTAGATTTTCCATGGCTTCAGCAGCGGGAGGAGCCGCGGGGACCGAGCGGGTCCAGCCGCCCCCGGCAGCATCCCTGGAGTGGCGAGGGTCCCCGGGCAGCCTGGGGGGACGCGGGGCTGATGTGACACCCTGAACACCCTGAGGATCCCGCCCCTGGAGGCCAGGCGCAATAAACCCCTGGCAGTGGCTGTGCTCCATCGCCGCTCCCGCTGCAGGAAGGAGAACCCCCCCATTCCCAAAATTTACCTTTTCCTCTGCAAAAGTTCCCCGGAGCTCGTTTGGGTCTCGCCAGGGCACGGTCCCGGAGTTCACACCCTGCCACTGCCACCCGTGCTCTGCCATCCTTGTGCCACTCACCCTCCTGTCCCCATCCCAGCCCCTCCGGAGCGTTCCTGCACCGGGCTGGGGTCTGGGCGGTGCGGGAAGGACGGGAATTCTCCTCACCTTTCCATCCACTCGCCCCGTGAGGCACCGGCATGGTCTGGGGGGCTGCGCCACCCCTGCCACCCCGGGGCCATCCCGTGCCACCAGTCCCTGCCACTCCTGCGCTCCTCCAGAGCTGCACAGGGTCACGCTGAGGGAGCCATTCCCATCTTGAAGCGATAAGTTGACTTTTCCTCTCCATTTTCCACGCTGCCGGTGTGGCTCCGGCCTCGCTGTTCCCCGAAGGCGCCGTAAGGCTGCGAGCGGCACCACGGAGCAGCTCCAGCGGGAAGGGATCCACGAGGATCAGCGAGCCCAGCTCCTGGGGATCTGCCCCTGCCCGGTGACGCCAGCGTTGCCCTGGGACCCCAATCCCTGGGGAGAGGGGAGGAAAAGGGGAATTGGGGGCTGCAGGAGCAGTGGAAGGGAAGGGCATCGAGGCAGGGGAAATGTTTTGACTCCCGGCCTCCGGGTTTTTGTCACAGGTTGGAGATCCTGGATTTCAAAGCAGAACGCCAGCGCGCGGCAAGGAGCCGGGAAATTTTCCTTGGGAAATGTCAAAATGAAGCACTTCCAGAGGGAAACGTCTCGCCGCCCCCTTCCCCACAGCCCGGAGCCCTCCCGCTGCTGGCAGTGCCACCCGAGGGGGCCGGGGAAGGGCAGCGGGAGGGAGGGAGGACAAAGCCCCCATCCCTTCATCCGCAGCGTTTCCATGGGAGCTCTCACAACCCTCATTACTGGAAAAATAATCCCAGCCCTCTTCCACCTGCCAAGGCGGGAGAGGGGCTGCTGTGAGTGGGAAGTTCCGTGGGATTTCATTAGTGTTATTATTGTTATTATTTAATTCTCAAGGTCATGGGATTTAGGCCCGAGCTTACTTATTATCCAACCCCGCCAAATAAATGATGGATTCCCATTCCTGCCTCCAGCCGTGGCTATTACGGTTGCTAAAAACGTTTTCTGCTCATAAAAAAAAAAAAAAAAAGAAAGGGGAGAGGAAAGAAAAAAAGGGGGAAGAGAAAGAGCAAAAGGAAAACTGCAATAGGAGCCAGGGAAATGATGGATTGCGGGAGATAATCCATCTTGTCAGCCCAGGACTACATAACCTTGATGTCAGCGGGTATTTTTCTCTGCCTGAGTCCCCGGCTGCGTGCGGGAGACAGAGGAACAGGGATGCTCCCACCACACCTCGGGAAAGCTGCCGGGATTCGGGGGTTCGCCCTCATTCGCGTGTCCCGGGTGGGGAGGGGGATGCGAATGCCCAGCGCTGGGTCCCCAGGGGGAGGTGGGGAAGGACAGGAGACGCGGTGGGCAGCGGGGGACAGCGGGGGACAGCAGGAGACCATCCCCAGCCACGTCCTGGCAGCAGAATTTCCCTCCCCTCATCCTCTTTTTGTCACCAGCCGGTCCCTCCTGTCCCCCCCCCCCCCCCCCCCCCCCCCCCCCCCCCCCGCCCCCCTCCCTTCTTCTTCCCCCCCGCCCC
>VXAZ01000780.1:428189-439739 GCA_013399875.1 Gymnorhina tibicen | reverse complement strand
AATATTTTACCCCCACACCCGAAAAAAAAAAAAAAAAAAAAAAAAAAAAGAAGAAGAAGAAGAAAGTGCCTAAGTAGTCATTTATTAACAGTTATAAGTATCATTAGGTAGAAAGATGTGGTAAAATATAGATTAGAGCGGGAAGAGCGGAGGATCCGAGTGCCATTTTTCCTGTTCAGCGTTGTCATTACACATCCCGGCGTGCCGGATCACAGCCGTGATTAGTGGCATCAAATGACTCCTGAAAAATGATTATGTGCCATTAAAACCATCAGTCTGCCTGAAACCAGCACAAACAAATGGCCGTGCTGGGCATGAGGCAGCAGCTCCGGGGCCGCGGGATGTGACGGGAATCCCGGAGCCGCGGCGGGCGGGGAGGGGGTGCGGTGGCACCCGGGGTGAGGGGATGTGGATCCCGGCAGGGTGACACCGAGGGAGGGACAGCCAGGGGTGCTGGGATGGCGGCTGGGGGGGATCCGTGGGGATGGCAGGGCGGGATCCGATGGGAAATGGCTCCCACCACCGCGGGCTGCGGATGTGGGGGTGCCCCTGCTCCAGTTTCCTCTTTCCCTTTTACCGGCTGCAGCTCCAGAATGTGACCCAGGAAGCCCCTCACCCTGGAAAAGACCTCCCTGCAGGGACTGTGGCATCAGCTCCACCCCCCCAAACCATCACCCCAAACCTTTATCCCAACCCACCGCTCCCCAGTCCCTACCACCCCAACACGGCACCCCAGATCTGTCCCTCCAGCTCCATCACCCCAACCCATGACCCCAATCACTCACCCCAAACCTTTATCCCAACCCACCGCTCCCCAGTCCCTACCACCCCAACACGGCACCCCAGATCTGTCCCTCCAGCTCCATCACCCCAACCCATGACCCCAATCACTCACCCCAAACCTTTATCCCAACCCACCGCTCCCCAGTCCCTACCACCCCAACACGGCACCCCAGATCTGTCCCTCCAGCTCCACCACCCCAACCCATGACCCAAACCCCGGTTCTACAACCCAAGCCAATCACCCCAACCCTTCATCCCCACCCATCACCCCCCATTGTGTAACCCTGACCCATGACCCCAATCCTTCAGCCCAAACCCGTCACCCCCATTCCGTAACCCCAACCAGTGACCCCAAACCCATCATCCCCGCCACATCAACCCCGTGCCCATGCCGTGCCAGCCACTTCCAGCCCTTCGCTCCCTGCTGTTTCTGCTTTCCGAGGACATAAATCCAGTCAGTCCTTCCAAGGAAGTGAAATCCAAATGTCACATCTGCGGAGACGGCTCAATCGAGGGTATTGATTGTCACGGAGAATATTCGCACTTCATTCACCTACTTAGTCCCTTCCCCCAGGCACACAGGAATTCATCAAACCTTGTCACACCACATAATAATACTTGTTCCCAGGTGTTGTCGCAGCAGCTCAGACTTTCTCCAGCCTTCCTGGGCAAGCAGGAATTTAGGGAAGAAAGGATTCGCCAGCAGAATAAATGTGACGGTGCTGAGATGTGATTTAACCCTGTGGCAGCCGACCCACTCCCCGTGCCCATGCAGAGGATGCTCAGGCTTTCTTTCCCGTTCCTTGGGATTTTTGGTGACGGGAATGAAATTAGGCCGGGGAGAAAAGACATTTTCCCTTTGTTTGGACCCTTTTATTGACGTGTGTCCACTGCCTTTGAACCTTTTGGAGCAGAGCAGGGACGTGGCTGCTCCCCTTCTCCAGAGGGGATCCCGGGCAGGGGAGGAAACACAGCCGGGAAGGAGACTTGGAGGAGAAGGAAAGGCGGGATGAGGAGAGTGGCTCAGGGAGGTCTCTGCAGGGCTGCTGGGGCTGCGGAGGCTGCAAGACCTCATTGGGGTGAGCAGGATGCTGGCGAGGCGAGCCCAGACCCCAAAAGGGACCCGCAGAGAGGGGCAGGGTCACACTGGCACATCTGGTGTCATTGTCCCCAACCTCGGAGCTCTTCCATGTGTCCTCTGTCCCTGGATCAGGTGGGTGGTGCAGTCACCAGCCCTCGCCTTCTGGTTGAGATAAATTGAAGCAGGAGCTGCTGCCCCTGAGCCACGTTTATTATTCATATTATTTGTGCGCTGATCTGATTCCGTGTAATGATTTAATCTGTTAATGGCCCCTGATTCAATCGCTCCTCTCGCGTTAATCTCCTCTTGCCATTTGCACCTGATTTCCTGATTTTTCTGGCGGTCTTTTGGCAGCTGAGGGTCGGGTTTGCAGCTTTCCACGGGCACGGTGCCACGGCAGGTCACCCAGGGGCCGTGACAGGATTCTGGGAGGGGTGAGGAGGAGGAAGAGGATGAGGCAGCGGATTCCTCCCGAGGGAAACCTCTTGGGTCTGCCCAAACCTGGGGATCCAGAGGGCATCGGGGCAGGTCCCACCTCCATCACCATCCCTGGGCACCACGGGACACAAAGGTGCCCCACGGTGCAGGTGCTGGGTGGGAGAAGCTCTTCTCTTCCTGGGAAAGCTCCTGGCATGCTGCTGTGTGTCCCATCCCAGTGACAGGGAGGTCCTGGTCCCTGCAGCCCATCCCAGTGACAGAGTGGTCCCTGCGTCCCGTCCCGGTGACACAGCGGTGCTCGTCCCCTGCCTGTGACATTGCCATTCCCCCCTCGCGCTGCCAGGCTCCCCGGGCTGATTTATGGAAGCACAAGGATGCAATCAAGGCCCCGGCCCCCGAGGACGCGGCGGCGGCTCCGCTGCATTTGGACCGGGAGCACGCGGCAGGCGCGGCAGCTGAATGCCAATGGGAACCGGGGCCGGCGGGGCCGGGGCCGTGGCAGGTCCCCGCCGGGAAGATGGATCTCTGCACCTGTGCCGGAGGATGCTCCAGGCAGGGCTGGAGGAGCGGGATGCGCTCCTGCTAATGGGAATGTGGTGTCAGGAGAGGGGACGCGCCGCATCCATAACGCCGGTGACAAATGCCGCCCCTCCGGGAAGGAGCCCCCGAGGCAAAGCAAATATCTCCCTGCGAAGACAACGCGAGCGTGGCGAGTGACAGGATTTGTCACCAGTTCCTGGGAGCGCGCCAGAGCCGCGGAGCCTTTGCCTTCGCCTCTGGGGAGCCCTGGGCACCCCGCTCTCCCCTGCTCCTCTCCCAGCGCTCCCGCCCCGAGCAGCGATTCCCGGCGGCGATTCCTGGTCCGCGCTGGCTCCTCTCGCCTGACGTGAGCTGATTTTGGGAGGCAGTGGGTGGCGAGGGAGTACAGCTGCCGCTAAGTTATCCAAACGATTTATCTTAAGATTCATCCAGAATTCATGGCGCGGGAGCCTGGGCCGTGTCGGCCGTTAATATTCATGCGGATTTGGAGCAGCGTTAATCACCGGCGCTGACAATTGGCACTTCCCTTAATTGCCCGTGCAGCCGGCTCTGCCCGCCGTGTCCCTCCCCCTCCGCCCCCCCGGGATGGGTGCAGGGTCACAGAATGTCCCCGCCTGTCCCTTTTTGTCCCCGTGTTGGTGCGGCACGGGGGGCTGCTCCCCAATTCCCTGCTTGGAGCATCCCCAGCGCCGCCGGGTGAGCATCGCTGCACCCACAGCAGAGCTCAGGGGCCTGGAGCATCCCCGGGGGATCTCCCTGTCCTCCAGTGGCACATCCCAGAGTGTGGACACGGAGCTGGATCCCGGTGGAGCTGTGCCCTCGCTGCCGCCGTCCCCGTGGCTGGCGGAGCATCCCCAGGGTGACATTGCTGTGCCCACGGCAGAGCTCAGGGGCCTGGATCCTGGGACATCCATCCCCGCGGCCCTCCCCATCCTGCCATGGCTTATCCCACTGCCGGGACATGGATCTGGATCCCGGTGGAGCCGTGTCCTCGCTGCCGCCCCGTCCCCGTGGCTGATGGGGCATCCCCAGCACCCCGGGGTGGGCACGGCTGCACCCGCCGGAGCAGCTCCCACCCACTCCGGAGCATCACCCCCGGGGCACTCCTAATCCTCCCGCGGCACATCCCGGCGTGGAGACGAGGATCCGGACCCCAGCGGAGCCGCGGCCTGGCTGCCAGCCCGCCGGCTGCCGCCGTCGCCGTGGCTGGCGTTACCTGTCACCGCTGTCACTCCGCTGCCATCCAGCCAGCTGCCACGGCGCGGCCGCGGAATACCAATGAGGATCCGGGAGCTGCAGCGCACGGGGCCCCATCGCCGGGCGGCACCGCCGGGACCCCCGGGGGATGGGGGACAACGTGTGCCGCGGGCAGGGCTGGCGGCTGCCCCCAGCGAGGGGCCGAGACCCCTCCAGCTCGCCACAGCCAGCGAGGTGGGACACGGAGGTGTCACCGGCACGTGCGGCCTCCGTGTCCCCTGGCAGGACCAACGGTGACACGGCCGTGAGGACACCTCCGAGGTCCCTGCCATCCTCTTGGGGCCGTGCGCCCCAAAACCAGCGCCGGGAAGCAGCACGTGGGGCTGGGACGCCCCGATCCCATCCGTCCCCCTGCGGAGCCAAAGTAATCCCAAAAAACCCTCAAAACACCCCCAAACCCCGGTGTCCCCTCTCGCCGCTGCGGCTCTGGGCGGGTTTCAGCTGTCCTCACGCTGTAATTGTCCTAATTAGATCGACAGATTTTGATGAAGGTTTCACAAGGAAAAAGAAAGCAGGGAGGCAGGAGGAGATAATGGAATCGCAGATGACATTCCCATCACCCAGCCTCTCCCACAGCCGCTGCTGCAGCCCGGTCGGAAAATTATGCGTAAGGGGGGAGGAAAATTACCATAATCTTCCTCTGCAGGATGACACCAAATTCGGCTGGAGCCGAGAGGGGTGACAGGGAGCTGCTCTGTCCTCACCCGGCGGTGCCACTGTGGACGTCACCCATCGGTGCCACACGCTGCCCTCTCTGCGTTCCGTGGTGCCAGCACCCACCGGGGCCCTGGGCTGGGCCCTCTGGGGCTGCCCACCCCCGGCACCCCCTCCTTCAGCACCCATGGGTGGGGGTCTCCCTGCATCCCGTCAGGTCCTGGATGTGTCAGGGGTCATCGCTGGGTCACTATTGGTGACCTCCTGTGGGTTTGGGGACATCGGGGGGGCACGTGAGGGACACAGCACCTCACACGCCGGCCTGTGCCCCCAGCCAGGGCACATCCCCTTCGAGGGGGAGGGGGGGCGACACTGGGGGCTCCAGCCTCTCCCAGAGGGTGCCTCCCAAAACACCCGGAGGCAAAGTGGGAGCCACTCCCCACCCGGATGCTGCTCCTGGCTCCCGTCTGGATGCTCTGCCCGGGCAGGACCCGGCCCAACCCATCCCTAATTAAAAAATTTATCTGTATTCCAGAGCTCCAAACAGTGCCCGATGCCTGCGGGAGAACTTCCAGCCCAGTTTTCCTTCTTTTCCCTGCTCCGACCACACCGCGATGCCAGCACCGAACTCAGCTCCCCCTCAGATCCTTCCCCAGCCCTGCGCTCCCCCTTCCCCAAATTTGCTGCCTCCTTTCCAGGGCATTTCCATGAAAACAGGCGCTTTGTTTCTTGGGATTCAGCTCTGCCTCCGCTGCCTGTCCCCCCCTCAGCCTGCGCCTGCCTTTGTCCTCCACGAACACAGAACAAAAGGGGAAGAGAGGGAGGAAATATGACGGAGCCTCCAAATGGGCTGGTTTGGGCCCCAAATTGCCCATGAAGCTCCGGATGCTCCGCGCGAGCCGGGCTGATGGATGAGGCCGGGGGAGCCGCGTTCGGAGCGGATTGATCGGCTCCCGGCAGCGCTGCCAGGGCCCCGCGCGGGGAGCTCTGAGCAAGCAGGAAAATGAGAGTGAAAGGGGAAAAAAGAAGGGAATAGGGAGAGGCTGGGGAGAGATTCCTGTCCCCAGTAATGATGAATGTCCCCAGCACACAGCAGGGAGGGCAATCCACCTTTCTCCTCTGCACTGGGGGGAGAAATTCCGGTAAACTGGGGGAGAAATCAATTCCTGTTGCAGTTTGTGCCCTGAACAGGGCATCTCCAGTGAACGCGTCCTGCCGTGTCTCCTGTTCCCTCTGCCAGCCCCCGCCTCCGTCTCCCGGCACAGCCGCGGCTCCGAGGGACACGGGGGCTGGAAGAACAAACCAGCGGCTGCACGGTGACACTGGGACTGGTGCGGGGACACGCTGCTCCCTGGGCACAGCTGGAGCACACGTGTCGGGAAGAATTCGGGAGGAATTCCTTCCCGGAAAGGGTGGTCAGGCATTGGAAGGGGCTGCCCAGGGAGGTTTGGAGTCCCCATCCCCGGAGGTGTCCAGGGAAGGGCTGGACGTGGCGCTCAGCGCTCTGGGCTGGGGACAAGGTGGGGATCAGGCACAGCTTGGACTCGGGCTTGGAGGTCTTTTCCAACCTGAATGATCCCGGGATTCTGTCGGGCACTGGGATGCAGGGCTCCGTCTGCCACATCCCAGCCGTGTGTCTCAGCCACTCGTGTCCCCGCCTGGCACCTCCCGGCCCGAGCTGGGGCTCAGCACCCGTGGGATGTCCCTGTTCCCGAGGACAGGGACACCTCCCGCGCTCCAGCCTGCTCTGGGGCCCCGAAACTGAGAGTGGCTGCAGAATCATGGAATGGTTTGGGTTGGAAGGACCTTAAAGCTCATCCAGCTCCACCCCTTGCCGTGGGCAGGGACACCTTCCACTGTCCCAGGTTGCTCCCAGCCACATCCAGCCCGGCCTTTCCCTCCTTTCCCTGCTCCCTGGCTCTCTGTGTGACCTCGCTGGGTGAGGGGGGGGCACCGGCAGCTGCCACAGGGACCCCCCCCTCACTGTCCCACCGGTGCCACGCCAGCCCCAAAGCCCTGTCGAGGTTCCCCTTCGTTTGCAGCCCCATTAAGGACAGGCTAATTACGGATAATTGACCCGCGGCAGCCCTCGGGTGCCGGAGCTTCCTCCCGCTCCAGCCTCCGGCTCTCCCCACCCCGGGATCCAGGGATGGAGCAGAACCGTGACAAAAAAACCACCCCGTTGGCTTTTTGTTCCGTTTTTTAAGGATCGCTCCCTGCCTCCCCCCCGCCCCGCAGCCCCCGGCGCTGCCGACACCGATAAGGTTGAGATCATCTTGTCACCGGCTGCCACCGCGCCGGGGGACACCCTGCGGCACCCCCCTCCCCCCGCCGGGGCTGCCGGGGTCCCGCCGGGTCCCCGAGGGCGCCAAGGGACAGATCCGGACCCGGGGCACTGCGTCCGCACGGTCCCCAAGGGCTCCGGGGCAGGGAGCCGGAGCTGTGGCACCGGGTCCCCAAGGTCCCCAAGGGGACAGGCAGCACCCGCGGGTCCTGGGAGGGGGGTGCTGGGAAGATGGGATGCGTTGGGGTGGATTTGGAACCTCGTTTTTCCTCCGTGTGACTCCATGGAATCCCGGAGCCTTTGGAGCTGCTGGAGGAGGAAGAGGAGAAGGAGAAGGAGGAGGAGGAGGAGGAGGAGGAAGAAGGGGGAGGGTCCTCACTGACCTGTCCACCAAACCCCACACCGAGGGGCTTCACAGCACCCCCAAACCACGAGGTAAAACCTCCCCCGATCCCTTCACGGCGCTTCCCGAGCAGAATCCGAAGGATTTTTTAATCTAAAGCTGGCAGTCGGCGGGTGAATTAAGGCCGTTAATTGAATTTCCTCCGGCGGCGGAGCCGGGCCGGGGGGAGGCGGCAGGAAACGCATTTGATGTCTTGGAAAAGCTGCGGATTCCGAACGCGGTGGGGTTTGGGGTTGGGATTTTTTTTTTTTTTTAATTTCTTTTTTTAATTTAAAGTCGGTCGTAAAAAGAGCCCGACTTTGAGGAGCTAATGACTCTCATGAATTATTTTTGTTGATTTAGGCACCCACTCGGCTTTAAATATTATTAATGAAGGAAAAGCGATTCCATTCCCTGGGAAGGGTGGGAATGGCGCTGCTGCGGGGGTGCGGGGGAGGGGGCATAGGCACCCCCTGACCCACACCCAGCCCCTTCCCCTGCTCCCACGGTGAGGCCAAGCCGCGTTTCGGGAGACAAATGGGTTCCACGGGGTGTGGGTGGATAAGGAATCGCTCGGAATGTCGCGTCCTGAGGGTCGCGGCCGAATGGCTCGGAGGCCTGGTGGACACCGGGGACCAGCGGTGACCCTCAGGGTCCTTACTGGCACCGGCGTTACTTCAGATCTTCGTGGATGACATAAATGATGGGGCCGTGAAGTCACGGGACGGTTTGGGTGGGACGAGAGCTCAGACCGATCCCATCCCACCCCTGCCGTGGGCAGGGACACCTCTCCCTGTGCCGGGCTGCTCCGAACCCCGTCCAGCCCGGCCCTGGGCACATCCGGGGGTGTGGCAGGGGGATGGAACAGGGTGAGCCTTAAGGTCCCCCCCAACCCGAATCTTTCCACCATCCCACGAAAAACCCGGGGATTTTGGGGTGCCCGGACGGTGCCTCAGCTCCCCTCGGCATCAGCATTCAGTGCCGGTGCCAAAGCGGGCACTTTTCATGCCAGTTTAGTTTTGTTGTTATGCCAAAAGCTTTAATTCGGGGCTGTCGTCCTCCCGCGCCGCTGATTTACGCTGCCAGGGGTTTAATTACACCATTCAGCATTCCTTAAAACATGAAAAACCGCTCAAGTTTGGGAGCAATTAAAAGGCAGCGGAGTAGATCAGCCCATCAGAGAGGAGATAAGTAAATCAAACAATTAAAAAGCTCGTTTGGCGGCCAGGGAGAAGGGTCCCACCCCAAAATCATCTCCCGGGTGGGAGCCCTGGGCTGGGAGCTCTGCGTTTCAGCCCAGTAACTGGGCTTGGGGCCATACTGGGAGCTACTGGGGGGACTGGGACCCCATCCAGCATCCCTTAGGAGCATCCCGGCACCCCCAAAAACCGGCCCAGCCCCGCTTAGGGCTTGGCAGGATGAGGATGGGGCCAGAGGAGGCGCAGGACAGTGACAGGATGGGGTTCTTGCCCCTCGCCACCCATCCCCAAGGATTCTGCCCGGGGTTTTGGGGTGGGTTGTACGGCTTCGGGGTTTTCAGCGGGTTTGAAGCTCTCTCTTGTGGCAAAACCTGTCCATTGCAGCCCTGCTCGGGCTATCGAGCTCCAGCATCTCCCGCGGTTCCCTGCAGCAGGGCTGAGATGGAATCTTAGACGGATCATCCCCCCGCGAGATTCTGAGGCTCGGGAAACTGCAAGCAGCCCGCCCAGGCAGCCCTGCTCCCCGCTCCTGGCCGTGCCCGGCTGGCTCTGGGGGGCCGGAGGTGCCCAAAATTCCCTCCGCAGCCTCCCCCGGCCGCACTGGGAGCTGAGCCCCCGCCAACTCATCGCAGGTCCCGCCGCCGCGGTCGCGATCGGGAGCTTTTTGACCGCTGCCCGCGCCGTAGGACATAAAGCCCCGGATGCGGAAGTGCCGCGTTCATTTCCGGTTTGTGCGCAGGGGCTGCGGGTGAGCGATGGCGGCCGGGGGGACCCGGNGCCGGGCTGGAACCATGGTGAGGGGCCGGGGGGCTCGAAGGGTCCCCGGGGGGGGAGGGAGGGGGTCCCTGGCGTGTCTGGTCCTGGACAGGGTGCAAGATGGGGGGGGGGGAGCTCCTTCCCTGGAGGGGAGGGAGGGTTGGTGTGGGGGTCCCCGGTTTGCCAGGTTGTGGGCGCGGCGCGGAATGCGGGGGTCGGTGAGCAGGGGGCTCAGGGGGTCCTGGGGGATTCCGTGGCCGGAGCACGAGCTGGGGAACGAGCTTTGGGCTGCGAGCACATCCCTGGGAGTGCTCCGGGCCTGGGGGGTGTCCGTGCCCGCGGCGCGGGGTGGAACCGGGCGGTCTTGTAAGGTCCCTTCCAGCCCGCCCCATGCCGTGACTCCACGAGTTCCTGTTTGACTTTGCAGCCTCGCAAGATTGAGGAGATCAAGGACTTCCTGCTGACGGCGCGGCGGAAGGACGCCAAGTGTGAGCGGGGGTCTCCGGGCAGGACGGGGCGGGATGCTCCGGCGCGTGTCCCTGTGGGCACTGAGGAGCTGCGTGGCTTGGGAACACCGAGGGGTTGGGGGGGACCTGGTGTGGCTTTGGCTCGGTGACCGAGGTCACTCCTGTGGCCAGAGGGACTCCTGGGGGTCCGGGGTGGGGTCCCCCGGGGAATGGTGTCCCCAGCTGTGCATTCCCGCTGCTGCTCGCCCCGGGATGCTCGGCCAAGCTCCCAGGTGCAGCTCACTGGAGGCAATTCCCAAACGCCGCCCTGCTCTGTGGGATGCCGTGTCGCATGTTGGGAGTCCTGTCACGACGCATGATTCATCACCCTCAACGGGAGATTTTTGTTGCCACCACAAAACGAGGATAATTGAGACAAAGCGCTGCCTTGTCTCACTGTTCAACAACACGGGAAGAGTTTTCCCTCTTCTCCTGCTTGTTTGGATCCGGCTGTCGCGGGATCCCTCAGGAATGTTTTGGCGTGGGCGAGAAGAGGGCTCTGAGAAAGCCCTCATGGAGCTTTTTCCTCCCGTTCCTCACTCCGGATGGAGCTGGAGGGCTCTGCACGGGGAAGGGGGTGGACTGGGTTTCCCAAGGGTGACATCGGGGTGTCCCTGCTGTCCCCTCCATCCCACAGCTGTCAAGATCAAGAAGAACAAGGACAATGTGAAGTTCAAGGTGCGCTGCAGCCGGTACCTCTACACCCTGGTCATCACCGACAAGGAGAAGGCTGAGAAGCTGAAGCAGTCCCTGCCCCCAGGTATCCCGGGAATCTCGTGTTGGGTGGTTGGGATTGAGGGGGGCCATGAGAACCCCCTCCCTATGGAAGGGTCCCTGCAGAGCTCCCACTGTCCCTGGAACTGGTGTCACCACCAATGCCTTGCCGGGGTCGGTGCTTGGTGTTCCCAGGGAGCCCTTCCATGCCTGAGCCCCCCCAGTCCATGTCCTCTCTCTCCTCCCCAGGTCTGGCCGTGAAGGAGCTGAAATGAGCCGGGATGAGCTGCGTACCCGTTGGATTCTCTGTGTTTGTTAAAATAAATAAAAAACTGTTCCCGGTGTCACGTTTGGTGTTTCACAGCCTGCTCTGCTGGCCCTGGAGCCACACTGGGGGTCCCGGGGCTGGTGTTGGTCGGTGCTCCCGGCGGGGAGGCCGTGGGGTCGGTTCGGGTACCCTGCGGATACCGGGGAGTTGCCAGACCTGGAGCTGCCCCCGCGCTTGTGGGTGGCCCTGGGGTGACAGCTGGGGATGGGACCTGGGCCTGGCACAGCCCGGGCTGGCACACAGGGCCACCAGCGTGTCCCATGGGCGGTGTCCTTTATAGCAGCTGGTCCTTAAAGCAGGGGCTGGCAGGGTGGGGTTCTCCTGTAGCAGGGGGAGTATGGGGTGCCGCCACAGCAGGAGCTTTGGGGTGCGGTGCCCTCACAGCAGGGTCCGAGGGGTGCGGTGCCCCCGTACCAGGAGCTTTGGGGTGCGGTGCCCTCACAGCAGGGTCCGAGGGGTGCGGTGCCCCCGTACCAGGAGCTTTGGGGTGCGGTGCCCTCACAGCAGGGTCCGAGGGGTGCGGTGCCCCCGTACCAGGAGCTTTGGGGTGCGGTGCCCTCACAGCAGGGTCCGAGGGGTGCGGTGCCCCCGTAGCAGGAGGTTTGGGGTGCGGTGCCCCCACAGCAGG
>VXAZ01000780.1:402087-423238 GCA_013399875.1 Gymnorhina tibicen | reverse complement strand
GTGGACTTTATCGAACTTCTCTGTCTTTTTTTTTTTTTCTTTTTTTCTTTTTTTTTATTTTTTTGTGATTTCTTTTAATTTTTTGCATCCATTATTTTGGAGCTAAGTTGCCCATCAAGAGTAAGTTCAGCCGCTTCCTTCTCCCTCCTTATCCCAGGGGGGTTCTCCCCTCCTCCCCACCCTCCCATGCCTCCCTCCATCCCCTTTTCCTGCTTGGCTTTTGGGATGCAGAGAGCTCGGGGTGGGGGGACAAGGGGCCGCGTTTTGTGCCCAGCCACATTCCGGGAGGATTTTCAGCTCCCACACGTTGGGGTGCTGGTCCCCATCTCCATCCCTGGAGCAGTGACACCCCTCCCAGTCAGGATACGGACCCGGGAATGCTGCCATGGCAGGAATCCCCCCTCCTCCAGGGATGATTTTTTCCATCAGGTGGAAGCTTGGATCCCATCTCACAGACCTGGCAGCTGGCAAGGGGCGGGGGGTGGGACATGAGTGTGGGGATTAATTGGAGCGCTTCTCCCAGCCCGGAGTAGTCTAATTGAGCCAGGATTCAGATCCCTGAGGAAAGACTTTCTGAGTCCAGAATAACAAACTCGGAATAATCTTCCTTAATGCCCCGGGCAGGGTGATCCTCCCTGCCGTGAAATCCTGGAGCAGTGTGATCCTGGGGGGCTGGAGGCTTGGGCTCGCCAGTACCCCACGGGCACAGCCCCACAGGCGGATTTGGGGTGAATTTGCTGCCGGGCCAAAGCTGGGAAGGTGGAGGATGAACCTGGGAAGGGACGAAGCAGAGCTGGATGTGCTCGAAGGGTCTTGGCTTGGTGGGGGGGTCTTGCCTGCCCCAGCCCTCCGAGAGCAGGCTCTGACCCTTCCCGTGCCCACCCGGCAGATTAGTTTGGGATTAATCCGCACCGGAACGATCCCGGGCACCTTTGGGGCGGCACAGGGGCTGGGTGGGGAGTTTTGGGGTGCTGACCCCCCTCCCATGTGTCCCCCCAGTACTCCCCGAGCATGAGAGCCACGTACCTGGCGGTCACCGATGAGCACGTCCGGCACCGCGGCGGCGACTTCCCGGCCTAGGAGGAGATTCCGCTCGGGAAACCAAAGAGCCCTGGGGAACACGCGGTAGGAGACGCGGCGGGGGCTGCGGGACGAGCCTGGAGCCTCCCGGCACCCCCCTCCCTTCAGCAGCCCCCCCGGACCCAAATCCTGCTGCCTTACGGGGTCCCGGGAGCACGGAGGGGTCTCCGGCGTCTTCTCCCGTCCCTGCGCCGCCTCGGGAATGTTCTGGAGCGCAAATCCCGGGACACGCCGCCTCCGGGTCTGGGCAGAGGCTCCCGTAGCAATGCAGCACCAACCACTAGTGATCCCGACCCCTTCCCGACGCCCTTTCCCGGCCATCCCAGCCCCCCGTGCCCCCCTCGCTGCCCCCCGGCCGGAGCGTTCCCAGCCTGAGGAATTAGGGATGGTTTGGCCTTGCTGGTTTTCCTTTGCTTTGCCCCCGGGATTTGGGAGCTGTGGGAGGCGCTGGCTCTGTTCCGCAGAGGGGCCGCTGCCGTGGGGTTGGTAGCGGGTTTTTGGGTGGGTTTAGGCTCTTTTTGGCTCCCCAGGGCAGGTGTGGGCTGGGGCAGGCTCCCCTCCTCCTCCTGCAGCCCTGGGGTGGTCACAAATCCCCCGGGAGAGGGACGGGAGCTACTGGGGCATCCCTGGGGTGGAGGAGGTGCCTGGGAAGGGACAACGTGGACCTGCCACCCTGGGAGGCTCATCCAGCATTTCCAGGGCTCCAGGCTGAGGACCTGGGAGACCAGGACGAACTGAACTCGGCCCTTTGGGGCTGCCCTTTGGAACAGGGATCCCCGGGAAAGGCCCCTTCCCTCTGGAGCAGGGATGGACCCCCTGCCCCATCCCACCCAGACCCAAAAAGGGTGCGGACGGGGCAGTGGGTGTCCCCCCACCCAGGGCCAGGACATCCCCCTGACTCCCTCTCTCCACATTCCCCGTGACTAGCATCCCTCCCCTTGGGAAAATCCCGAGGGATTTTTTTTTTTTAATTTTTTTGGCTTTTAACGTTTCCACATAACGGTACTGGTAGAAGAGCTGTTGTAACCGCATGTGAACTAACCGAAGGACTCCGGCTGGGAGCTGGAGTCCGGCTGGATTTGTATGTGCCCTTTTGTGGGAAAAAGATAATAAACACTTGGACTAAATTAATCTCTCCCGTGCGGGTTTTTTTTTGGGAGGAGCGTTTGGAGCACCTTTGAGCTGACCTTCCCAACATGGCGGCCGCCACGTGACGTCAGCCATTGCGGGGAGGGCGGCACCGCGCTGCGTCACGTGACGGCAGCGCCGGTGTCACGTGGTCGGGGGTTGTCACGCTGTTGCCTGGCAACGGCGACGCGTCCCCGGTCAGGCCCCACCGGGAGCGGGACGGGACCGGGCCCCACCGAGGCCCTTTGTCGTCCTGCGTGTTTCATCACTCCGTCCCTGCGGCTCAGCTCCGTTTTGGGGCTCCTTGAGGCTCCCGCTGCCTTTTGAGGCCCTCTCAGGGTCCTCCCTCCACAGGATCCCTGCTCACATTTGGGCTTTGCCGAGGTTCCCGTTCGCTTTGGGACCTTCTGGGGCTCCCTGAGGTTTTTGTTCCCTTCTGGGGCATTCCCAAGGCCCACATTGTCTTCTGGGGTTCCCAAGAGGGCCCTCCATCTGAGACCCCACTCCCTTTTGGGGTTCCCCGAGGTTCTCAATCTTTTTCAGCGTCCTCCCTCCCCAGGGTTTCTGTTCACATTTGGGTCTCCCTGAGGCTCCCACTCCTTTTTGGGGCCCTTCATCCCTGAAACCCTTGCTCCTTCTTGGAGCTCCCTGAGATCCCTGCTCCCTTCCAGGACCATCCCTCCGTCCCCGAGAACCCCACTCCCTTTTGGGATCCTGTCAGAGGCTCCCACTCTCTTTTGGAACTCTCTCTTCCTCCCTGAGGCCCCTGTTTCCTTTTAAGGTTCCCCAGGGCCCTCCATCCCCACTGGAGCTCTCCCTCCCTGAGGCCCCCGCTTGTTTTTGGGGCTCCCTTTGAAGACCCTCCATCCCCAGGCCCCCCCACTCCTTTCCACTCCCGCCCACCATGGAGATCAAGTTCGAGTTCGTGCGGAAGCGCAGCGAGTTCGGGCGGCCCTGCAGCTTCTCGGACTATCTGGCCGAGGTGACCGTGGACATCCCGCCGGACCCCAGCCTGGCCGAGGACTTCATCCCGCAGGACCCCGTGGACTTTGCTTTCCAGGAGGGTCCTGTCATGGCCCTGCACGAGGTACGGGGACAGCCCCTCCCCGGGTGAACACGGAGCAGGCGGAGGGGACATCCCTTGGCCACGCGGAGGGCGGCCGGCCCGAGGGGACAGGGTGCGTCCGGCGCCTTTTGGGCGCGGGGACTCCGACCCCTGCGTGTCCCCCCGCCCAGGTGAACACGGAGCGGGTGCAGGTGTCCATCAAGGGTGTGAACCACGTGGAGGGGGGGTGGCCCCAGCACGTCGACCCCAAGAACTCGGAGCTGACCTCCCGCTACCGGGAGGAGGTGGAGAGGGAAGACGCCTACACCAGGAGCATCCAGCGCCTCAGCTCCGTAAGACCGTGCCCCGATCCCCTCACCCAAGCCCCCTGAGCCCCCCCAGGGCCCCCCAGAGACACGGCCGTGCTGCCCCTGCAGGTGGTGGAGCACTACATCAGGCAGAACAACGCCATCGACATCTACGAGGAGTATTTCGAAGGAGGAAGAGGAGGAAGAGGAGCATCCCTCAGGCAAAACCATCAGTGTCATCAGGTAGCACAGCTCGGGCGGGGGCTCGCCAGAGCCACAGCAGGGTCGAACCACCTTCACAGGAGGCAGAAAAGCTTTAGGGGTTAAATTCCAGTGGGTTTGGGGTGGTCCCGGTGCAGTTGGTGGGTGGAGACCTGCTGAACCCTCCGTGCTCCATCCCTGCCCCTCGCCCCGCCCAGGCGATCTGGGGATGGGAACCAGGGTCAGACTCAGCTCTGAGCATCTCCTGACGGCGCTTTTGGATTTTCCTTCTTGTTTTTTGGTGCCTCAAAGGTTAATTTCCACATCAGGGGTGTTTAGGAGTCAGATCCAGTAAGATAATTGGATTTTTAGAAAGGTATGACTGGAAAGACGATGAAGTCATCAGCTCTTCTCCCCCTGCCCGACCCCCAGGAGAACCATTTCCTGCACTCAAGGCTCGAGGGCTGCAGATTGGTTTCGTTGTGATTCCCACAATTCCCTTTGGGAGACGTTCATCCCCGGGATTTGCAAACTGACCTGTCTTGGCTGATCTGTCGCCCCAAAAGGGACCCCAACGTGACCAAGAGGATGGCCACGCACATCTCCTGGCACCCCGACGCCAACAGGGCCGTGGCCGTGGCTTATTGCAGCCTGGATTTCCAGGACAGCAGGAAAGACATGAGCTTTGACTCCTACGTCTGGGACCTGGGTGAGGGGCAGGGCGAACCCCGCAGCCGGTCAGGGAAGCACTTTGTGTCACTTTGTGTCTCGGGGAGCCCTGGGGAGGGCCGGTGGGGGAGGCTCCTGCTTTGCCCACACAGCGGTGCGGGAACAGGGAGACATGGGAGCTGGGAGGTGGGAAATAAGCACTAAAATCCCATTCCACGGCTCCGGAACCGTGACAGGCAGCAGAGCCTGGAGCCTCGGACGAGGTTCTTGATGTGGTTCAGTTGGCAGAGAAGGAAGAAAGAGGCAGCAGGAGCCCGGGGTGAGACTTGCCCTGATCTGTCCAAGCCTGGCTCACACCTGAACGTGTTTTGGAGTGAAAAGAACAAAGAAAAAGGGGTGGGAATGCAGGAGATTTGTGTACGGGGGGTCTGTCCCCAGGCCAGCTCCCGGTGACATGGGCACCTCACCTGGCACAGCTGTGGCAGGGAGCGGGGTGGGGGCAGCGGGGGTGGGCTGGAGGCTGCTTTTGGGGGGCTGCCTTCACCCTTTGCTCTTCACTCATCCCTCCTTGGCAGAAAAACCCTACAGCCCAGAGCTCACCCTCAAGCCCTCGTCCCCTTTGGTGACCCTGGAATACAACTCCAAGGACTGGCACCACGTGCTGGGAGGCTGCTACAACGGGCAGATCGGTGAGGGGGGGGTTAATTCTGCTCCAGCCTGGCTCCAGCCTGGCTCCAGGCTCCTGGGGCTCCCAGGATGTCATGGCACCAGTGCTGCCACCGGGAGCGCAGCAGAAGCCCTGGGATTGGCCTGGGGGCAGGTGTGTGCTCACCTGAGTGGGTACCCAGGGAGGGGAGGACACCATGCCAGGGAGGAGGGATGGATGGAGGGATGGATGGATGGATGGATGGATGGATGGATGGATGGATGGATGGAGAGATGGATCCATGGATCCATGGATGGAGGGATGGATGGATGGATGGATGGATGGATGGATGGATGGATGGAGAGATGGATCCATGGATCCATGGATCCATGGATGGATGGATGGATGGATGGAGAGATGGATCCATGGATCCATGGATGGAGGGATGGATGGATGGATGGATGGATGGATGGATGGATGGATGGATGGATCCGGGGGATGAGCAGGATGGGTGCTGTGCTCCCACCTCTCCCACCACCCTGGATGACCTCTGGGAAGCACCGGGTGAGGTTTGCTCCCTGTTGCAGCTTGGAGAGTGGGGAAGATGTGACAAGGAAAGGAGTTGGGTGAGGGCTTTTCTCTTCCTTCCCAGTGTACTGGGACACCAGGAAAGGGGGGCTGCCCGTGGAGATGACCCCCGTGGAGCTCAGCCACAGGGACCCCGTGTATGGAGCGTGCTGGCTGCCCTCCCGAACGGGCACCGAGTGCTTCACAGGCTCCACTGACGGGCAGGTGAGGGGCTGGAACAGGGGAGGGGGCCAGGGGCTCCTGAGGGGACCTGAAAGAGCTTCCTGTGCCCGCTCTTCCCCTCAGCAGCACAAGATCCAGGCCCCCCAGGCCGGCACGGGGCAGCTGCTGGGCTCCAGGACCACCAGCACCTCCAACTGTGCTGGAAGCAGCGCCCACAGCCCCTGCCACGCCTTGTCCCCGCAGGTCCTGTGGTGGGACATCCGCAAGATGTCACAGCCCAGCGAGAGGCTGATCCTGGACATCACCAAGGAAGATCAGCTGAGCAAGGCTCTGGGTGCCAGCGCCCTGGACTTTGCACCCGCCATGGTGAGTGTCCCTGTGCCCACCACCCACGGGCAGGAGGGGGAGCCCAGCAGGGCACAGGGCAGTGCCTGGTCACCCCTGTGGGCACAGCCCGGGGCCAGATGCCCTCAGAAGAACTGGGAGTTGACGTGCTCCAAAACCACGGGGTCCTGCTGGCATTTCGGTCCCTGAACCCCCCAGTGGTGGTGGGTCCCGGGGCTCTGGCCGCAGCAGGACCCCCGCTGCCCCCCACACCGTGGGGTCCCTATCCTGCTGACGGCTGCTCCCTCCTGCTCCCACCCCCAGCCCACCAAGTTCCTGGTGGGCACAGAGCAGGGCACCATCATCTCCTGCAACCGCGACGCCAAGACACCGCCCGAGAAAATCGGCCACATCTTCCGCGGCCACCTCGGGGCTGTCTACAGCGTGACCAGGAACCCCTTCTTCCCCAAAGTCTTCCTGTCAGTCGGGGACTGGACTGCTCGGATCTGGACGGAGGAGCTCATGGATTCATCATCCATTATGGAGACCAAGTAGGTACTGGGGGGCGTTTACTCGGCCAGAAATCATCCCCAGGGTGGCACAGCATGTTGAGGGCGGGTGGCAGCGGGGTCTGGTCAGCTCTGAGTGCCGGGACGGGCCGGTGACACAGGTAGGGCAGTGCCAGTGTGGCTGAGGGGTGGCTCTGCTGGAAGGTTCCACACCCCCTACCTGCTGGACGGGTGCTGGAGCCCCGTGAAGCCGGCCGTGTTCTTCACCACCAAGTCGGACGGGACCCTGGACATCTGGGACTTCCTCTTCCACCAGAAGGAGCCTTCCCTCAGCCTCAAGGTGGGTCCCCAGCACCTCTGGGACCCTCGCATCAGCCCAGGGCCGAGCGTCACCACCCACCTGTGCCCTGTCCCCAGGTGTCCAACGATCCCCTGCTCAGCCTGCGCCCTCAGGACAACGGGCGCATCCTTGGCTGCGGCACCAGGCGGGGCAACATCTCCATCCTGGAGATCTCCCCGGGGCTCTGCACCATGCGGAAGAACGAGAAGACCCTGACCTCCACAGTACGTGCCAGGTCCCGCCCGCAGCCCTGCCATGTCCCCGGACACAGCACGGGGTCCCCTGTGCCCCCCGCGCCCCTCAGCCCCGCATCTCCCCCAGATGTTCGAGCGGGAGGCGAGGCGGGAGAAGGTCCTGCAGGAGAAACATCGGGAGCGGCTGCTGCGGGAGCAGGACCGGGCGCGGGCCCGGCCGGAGGAGCAGGAGGATCCCCGGGAGGTGTTCGAGAAGGCCCGAGAAGATTTCTTCTCCATCATCAAGGCGGAGCGGCGGAGGAGGGGCCAGGATGACTCTGAAGAGGTAACGAGGACAGGACAGTCTGGCCACCACGGCGGGGACCCCACCAAGGGCAGGGGGCAGGGACAACCTCTGTCTTTCAGAGTGAAGAGAGCGAGGAAGATGCACAGCAGGAAAACCAGGAGGAAAACCAGGAGGAAGACCAGGAGGAAGACTAGGAGGATGCCAAGGTCAGTGTGCTCCAGCTGCACCTTCCTTTCCCCTCCGCGCCAGAGTTGCTGCAGGGATGAGGCCACTGTCCCCAAGCCAGGCAGCTCTCCTGGGCTCTCTGCCCTCGTGGGGTGGCAAGTGGGGGGCCCTGCATGGCCCCCTGACCCCACAGCTGCTCCCTGGCCTTTGCAACCTGATTTTCTTTGGTGTGAATAAACGGGTGCTTTCCATGTCACATTTCCTCTTTTGTCACAGCAGGGTCCAGCAGAGGCTGGGAAAGTCACGTCCTCCTGCTCCCCACGTCCCTTCCTTGAGCTGGGGCATTCAAAGCCAGTGGCTGAGCACCAACGGCAGCACAGGGTGTCCCTCAGTGTCCCCAGCCCATGGAGCAGGGCACAGCAGGGTGGCTGGTGGCAGCAGGGGGGCCCTAGTGCCCTCTGGGCCCGCTCGCAGCTGGAGAGCCCCGTGTCCCCACAGGAGCAGCCCCCGGGCCGGGTTATCAGTGCTGGGTAAACACAGCCCTGCTGGTAGAACCGGCAGCCACCCCGACTCCTCACCCTTCTTAATTAATCATTAACGAGCTGCCAGCAGCACTGTCACAGCCATGGGGACATCTCGCAGGAGGCTCCCTGTGGGCTGAGGGGGAGCCCCCCAGCAGGACCCTTCCCCAGGCTCCGCTCAGGGGCTGAACCCACCCGTGGGTGAGCGATGCCAGGACGGGGTTCTGGGCCCCCACACCCCAGCCCAGCCCTGGGGGTGCTGCTGTGCCCCTTGCCCAGGCACTGGGGTCCCGTCTGTGCCTCTCCTGAGTGCCTGTGCAGCCCCCCGTGCCAGCCCTGCCAGGGCCAGCTCTCCCCATGCCAAACCCATCCCAAGCAGGGACCCACATCCCCACAGGGAAATGCATCCGTTCCTGGATGGGAGTTTTCCTTCTCAGGAGTTCCACTAAAAGGAGCTGAGCTGAGGAGCGGCGTCACCCCAAAGATGCCCCACACGTCCCACACTCGTTTTCTGCTTTATTAGGAAGGGGGTGGGGGTACCTGTACAGGGATGGGGCAGCTGCCACCACCAGTGGGGACGGTGTCCCCCACCCCTCCTCCACTGGGGAGGCTGATGGGCCCCTCACCCCCGACCTGGGCAGTTCTGTTTGCCCCTGAGCTTGACCCGGCTGCCCACACAGAGGGACCCCAGGGCTGCCTCACAGGAGGGATGGGCTGTCCCTGTCGCCGTCCCCACTCCCGTTGGGATCTGTGATGTGCCTGTGGGCTGCACGTTTCACCTCCTGCACCCCCTACATGGGTCTGGGGCACTCCCAGCATCCTCCATCCCCAGGGACAGCGCTGGGGATGGAACGTGGCCGGGGAACACTCAGGGAGGGGTGGGCAGTGCAGAGCACAGTCCTGGAGCACCCCAGCGAGGGGACCCCCATCTACCTACGGGACCAAGCGTTCCCTCCGCGGGGCTGGGGCCAGCACGGCAGGACCCAGCCGTGCCTCGTTACTTCTTCACCTTGATGAGGGAGTGGTAGACGGGCTTGATGATGATGTGGAGGTGCAGGGAGTTGTCGATGAGGTACTCGGAGGTGCGTTTCTGCAGGTCGGCGTGCGCCAGGAAATCGGCCGCCTCGTCCGAGCTCTGGTGGAAGCTGTAGGCGTGTTTGACCAGCACGCGGCCCTGCTGCCGCACGCCCACCAGCACGGTCTTCTGGAAGCTGACGCCGGCGAAGTCGGGGCTGCTCATGGCCGGGGTGATGACGAGGCGCGGGCGCCCGTCCTCGATGCGCACGGGCTGGATGGCGCCCGCCACCGAGTCCGAGTACACGGGGCGCAGGCTGACGGGCAGCCAGCGCGGCGAGAACAGCACGTTCCAGGTCACCCTCTTGCCGGCGTCGTGGCTGCTGGGCCCCAGCTGGGTCTGGAAGCTGGTGCTGCGGTCGTCCCGCGCGGGGTTGGTGATGACCCACTGGGAGCCCCAGCTGGGCGCGAGGTAGTTGCGGGGCAGGAACATGCTGCAGTTGACGTCGAAGTACTTGGCGAAGTGGAGCGGGGAGGCGGCGTGGAACTGGAAAGCCTGGAAGAGCAGGTCCTGCACCGCGCCGCGGTGCCGCGCCAGCACCGCCGACTGCGCCTGCAGCCGGAACAGCTGGCTGGGCGCGATCATGGGGTAGCGGATGGCGCGCAGCACCCGCTCGGCCACGGGCGCCTCGGGCTGCCGGCGGCTCAGCCAGCCCTCCACGGCGGTGTAGAGCTCCAGCTCGCTGTGCAGCACCAGGTCGGAGCGCTCCAGCAGCAGCAGCAGCAGCTCCACGCTCACCGAGCCCCACTCGGCGCTGCCCAGCACCGCCGACAGGTTCCAGGCCAGGAACTGGAGGCAGCTCTCCTGCAGCGCCGCGTCCCCGACGCGCACGGCGTAGTGGTACCAGCCCACCACGTGGCCCTGGCTCGACTCGCTGGCCAGGTGGGTCCTCATGTACTCGGCCACGCCGCGCTGCAGCCCCCAGACCCGGTACTTGCTGGCCAGCTGGTGCATGGGGATGGCCTGGTGCAGCAGGATGGAGACCCCCCCGCAGTACAGGTACCTGGGGCGGAGCGTGGGGTGGTGACACTGGGGACACCCATCCCCGGCAGCTCAGTTCCCAGGGGAGCAGCCTCTGCCCTGGGCTGCCTCCCTCTGAGTATTCCCACGCCATGGGGTCCCCAGGGTTCCCAGGGGAGCATCCCCCCGCTTCTTGGATGCTTCTCTCTGGGTGTCCCCATCCCATGTGATCTCTGTGGTCCCCAGGGGAAGAGCCTCCCTTCTTGCCTGCATCCCTCTGGGAATCCCCATCTCACTTTGGCCCCATGGGTCCCAGGGGTGCATCCTCCTTCCTTGGCCATATCCCATGAAGTCCCTAATGGAGCATCCACCTTCTTTGGCTGCGTTCCTCCAGGTATGCCCATCCCACAGGATCCCTGTGGTCCCCAGGGGAGAATCCTCCCTCCTGGGCTGCATCTCTCCCAAAATGTACATCCCATGAGGTCCCTGTGGTTCCCAAGGGAACATCCCCCTTCCTTGGCTGCATCCCTCTGGGCATCCCCAGCCCGTGGGGTTCCCCATGGTCCCCAGGAGAGCTGCATCCTCCTGACCTCCCCATCCCACGGGGTCCCCACGCACCTGATGAACTTCTCGAAGAGCGCGGCGGTCTCGGGCGGCTCGTGCAGGGTCACGACGCTCTGGTTGCGCAGGAGGCTCTCGAAGACCTCGCTCTGGAGGCTCAGCAGCAGCTGGTGCGTGTGGAACACCTTGGGCTCGTCGGAGGGGGCCGAGCGGACCCGCAGCACCGAGTCGCTGCCGTTGCCGTTCTGAAGCAGCTCCTGCAGCCGCTGCAGCAGCGTCAGCGAGTGGTTGATGGTGGCCGCCGTGGAGTCCCCACTAAAGTCGGCTTTTTGGGCTGCAGGGAGATGGGACCGTCCCAGAGCTGCACCCCAGTCCCAGGCACTGGGGTGGGGTGAGGTCACTGGGGGGCTGTGCACCTCCTCTCTCCGCTCCCCCGGTGCCAAAGGGCTGCTGGTGCCAAGGGGATGTGGGGGGACAAAGGACATGGGGACGTTTGTGTCCCTGAGAGCCAAAAAACTGCCTTTCTGCAGCAGAAGGGCTGAGACCACCATGTCCCAGGCTGGGGTGTGCTGGGAAATGGCCGGGTGCCGGCGGCACTGGCTCTCAGCCCGGTCTGCCCGTCCTGATCCTGTCCCCGCTGTGGGCAGAGCGCGCCCCGGGCATTGCCCTCATCCCTCGCGTCCCGGATGGATACATGTGGGGACAGAGAGCCCCTGGGTGTGGGGAGCCAGGCACGCTCTGCCCCGCACCCAGATGGGCTCCCGAGCAGCCTGGGGACACCGGCTGCCCTGGTGTCTGCAGGTCCATGCTGGGATCCCAACAGGGACTGGAGAGGGATCTGGGAATGTGGAACAGGGGTCTCCATGTCCCTGTGGGCGCAGGGATCCCTCCTTCCTCTCCTCTTCTCCCTCCTGACACCACTCCCTCCCGCTCCTCGGAGCATCCTTCCCCGAGGAGGAATTCGGCCCCGTCTGTCTCAAATCCATCTTGCCTCTCAAATCCCGTCTTGCCAACGGATTACCCTTTGCAGCACCAGCTTAAGGCCGGCTGAGCGGGGATGGGGAAGGGGAGCAGACACCCCGTACCCCACGGTGCTGGACTTGTCTGCCCGCAGCACCGAGCCCTTCCCCGGGCACCAGCGAGCACAACCCGGCTCCGAGAGCGCAGCACATCCAGGAGCCACTTCCATCCCCCGCCGGCACCCCGACGGCAGCCGGAGAGACGCGCTCGGCTCTCCATCAGCCGCCGAGCCGCGCCCCGGCACCCGGCGAGGGCAGCGGTACCCACGGCTCGGGGGACCCTCCGCGCCTCCCCCCTGCCGCGGCCACCCTTACCGGCTTGCACGGTGAGGAGGAGGAGGAGGAAGGCGGCGGCACAGCCCCAGCGGCGGGTGGCCACGGGCCGGGTGCCCGTCAGCCTGGCCATGGCGTCGCAGGCGCATCTGCCGGGTGCGGCACACGCTGCGCGCCCGGGGCTTATGTAGGCCACGCGCCCTCCCGGCCCGCGCGCCCGCGCCGCCGCATCGATTGGTGGAAACTGGGACCGGCCGTTGCCAAGGGAACGGCTCCCAGCCTCCCTGCATCCCACCCCGCATCCCACCCTGACCCCCAGCCCGGCCCTGCACCCCGGGGTGCTGCGGCGGGGCGCTCCGCCGCGCTGCGCTGCGGGGACGTCGCCGTGCGGCACCTGCTGCTGGCACCGCCGCGCCGGAGCCCCACGCGCGGCCGCGGCTCTTTGTGCCGGGGTCTTTGCATTCAGGGCACAGCTCGGTGGCCTCCCGCTCCCCCCGGCTCATGGGTATTCATGCCGGCAGCAGCCCATCACCATGGCATCCGCGCTGCCGGCAGGAACTGCCTGCCCTTTTCCCAGCCTTTGCAGCCAAGAGGCCGCCCGTGCGCCCTGGGCGGCCTCCCTGGCCCCCCGCCCACCCCGACACCTCTTGGGGGGCTTCACCGTGGGGCTGGGGCCCCCCCAAAGCCCCAGTGCCACAGACGCAGGCGGGGGGGTGCTGGGTGAGCAGGGTAGGGGCAGCGGGGTGTCAGCCGAGTGGTGCCAAGCCCACTTCGGTTGTGGCCCTGGTGGCACTGTGGGGTGGGGAGCCAGGGCCAGACCCCGGGGGGGGGCACATCCCACAGATGGGGCAGCACGGCTCGCAGGGGCACAGCAGCCCCTTACCCACTGCCGGGGCTCCCCCAGTACCATGCTCAGCCCAGGGACCCCTGTGCAAGGTCACATTGGGGGACCCCCTGGACCCCCCACTCCTGGGAATGTCATCAGGGAGATGCTGTGACCTTTGGCAGTGCCAGCGCCGTGGAGGGGGATATGAACCATTCCCGGTTATCCAGTGTTGAGCCCAGGCTGGTGGGCTCCGCGCTTGGTCCCCTACCCACAGTACCGAGAGGTGACACTGCGGGGTGGCTGTGCCCTTTTTCACACTCCAGAACCCCGGGGGACACCGTGGCGTGGCCTTGGGATGGGGAACGTGGTGTTGGGGGGGCTCCGTGCTGGACCAGGGGCTCCAGCTGGGGGGGTGGCTCAGCCCATCTGTCCCTTGGCATCAGCCTGCCCGGCCTTGGCGCGGTGCCGCCGGTGCTGCCGCATGGCCGGGGGTCCTGCGGTGCTGGCGAGGCCTTCTGAGGACAGGCTTGGGCTCACGGGGGTCGCGGGGCCGAGGAGCCCCGTCCCCCTGCGCAGCAGTTTGAACACGGGCTTAGACGCGGTTTCCAGGTGTTGAGCGTGGGCAGGTGTTGCTGCAGCTGCCGAGGGGGTGGGATCACCATCTGTCCCTGGCCCATGGGCGCGGAGACTGAGGGCAAGACACCAATCACCCCCAAGCCACGCTGCTGGGGCTCCCTGGCCCCTTGCAGGGACGGGCAGCTGGGCGATGCTCAAGCCCTGTGCCCCTGCCGGGCAGGGGACCCCCAAAATCGCGGTGCCAGCAGAGCGCCCGGCCCGGGCGGGTGTCCTTGCACCGTGGGGGCCTGGGGGGCAGGGCCCCCGCCACGGCACAGCCGGTTCACGGCTCACCGCGTCCTCCGACGCCTCATTTCACCACCCGCCTGATAAACAACAGCTTGTGGGAGCGTGTGCCCGGCGCGCCGCCGGCACGGTGCCAGCCCGGGAGGCAGCCACAGCCCGGGGACCCCCGTGTCCCCCGCGGGGGCATCGGCTGCTCGCGGGGGTGAGGTGACCATGGGAGGACACGGGGGACCACGGGGCCGGCTCTGGAGGTCACCAGGGGACAGGGTGACATCCCCCAGCCCGTGGTGAGGTGAGGGAGCGGCTGTGCCCGCCCGGAGATTGCGGCTGAGGCGGCGCAGGGCTGGCTCACCATAGCGACCCGTGCCAGGCAGCAGTGCCAGGGCATCGGCCCCGCGGGCTAGGGGGGGGGCACTGGAGGGACGGAGCTGGACCCAGGGACCGACAGGGGACATCAGCCCCTTCCCTGTGCCGCTGGGGAAACTGAGGCACGCTGTCCTGGCAGCGGGCACGTGGGAACAGGCAGGGCAGAGCCCAGCAGGGACGCGCAAGCAGCGCACACGGATTCACACTCGTGTGCGCAGTCCCACGTCACACCCTGTGCGCACCCGCTCCTCTGTGTCCCCAGGGGTGGCCGCGGACCCAGCTGCCCACTTGCCCCCGGACCGCCATCCCTCCTGCTCTGGGGCGGGGACGGGCTCTGCCACGGTCACTCGGAGCTTCCCAGGTGACCCCTTCCCCGGCCCCCGCGGTGACGTCCCTGTGCCCAGCCAGCCCAGCCCGCGGCTCTGCCCGTGGCTCTGCCCACGGCGCTCTCCCTCCGCCCCGTGTCCCGCGCCCCGGGAGGCTGTGCCATGCTGCGGGTGCCGGGGGGGACAGGGACACCGGCAGGGACACCGGAGAGGACACGGACACCGACGGGGACACGGACAGCGCTGTGTCCGTGGGAAACACCGGGCCCGGGGAAGGTGGCACCGCACGCCCGGCGGGTGGCACCGGGGCCACCCAGGTGAGAGTCCCTGTCCCGCAGGCTTTGGGGAGCGGGGCCCCGGTCAGGGGGAGGAAAGGGGGGCCCAGAGCGAACCCGCCCCCCAGCAGCACAAAGGGGAGCGGGCTGGGAAAGGGTTAAGGCGCTCCGGCAGCGGCTGCAGCCGATCGATGTCCCAGTTCCGCGGGGGACGTGGATGGACGGGACCTCCTGCTGATGAACCGGAGCTAATTTGCAGTTAATTGGCACCACTCTGCTCCCCCATCCCCCCCCCCGCATTTCCCTCGGGCTCTGCTCAGGATCTCGCTTGGGTCCCGGCCGGGAGTTCCAGGGTCGGGGAGGTGGGACACTCGGGATCCCACGCACATCTCGGGCACTTCTGGGGGAGCAGATCCATCACTGGGGGTCCCGGAACGAGAGAGAGACCTGACCGCCCCTCCAACCCCAGCCCCGAAGCCGTCGGGTGTCTGCGGTGTCTGGCACAAGTGGAATTTGGGGTGCCCCTGGGGCCGAGGTCAGGCTGGGAGCACAGTGGTGCCCCGTACCCCTTCCCTGAGCTCAGGACCCCCCTTTGCACCCTGTACCCCCCGATACCCAGACACCCCCCCAANCCCCCCATGACCCCGCATCCCCTGGCGCTGGGACCCGGGGGTGGAGCTCCCCCAGGTGATGCAAATTTGGGGGTGATTCTGACCAATCAGAACGCAGCGCTTCGCTCCGGCCTCACCGTCCCCGGGGAACCCCTGTCCGATTGGGTGGGGCCCGGCCCCCCTGAGCCAATAGGAGCGCAGGGCTCGGGAGGGGGTGGAGCCGCCCTGGTTTATGAATGGGCGAGGGCAGCGTGGGCACGATCCGGGCGTGGGGAGTGGGCAGAGGGACGGGGCAGGGATCGGGCAGGGATGGGGCAGAGATAGGGATGCGGATACGGATACGGATAAGGATGCGGATACGGGCGGGGATGTGGGCAGGGCTGTGGGCAGGGCCGCTGTCAGGCAGCTCCTCTGCCTCAGCCTGAGGAGCTGGAAAAGGACCCAGTTGGCAGCCTGGAGATGGCCACTCCACATCTGGCATCACTGGGACCCCCCATCGGCACCTCTGGGTCCTCTCTGCCACCACTGAGAGCCGTCTGATGGCACCCAGCCCGGGCTGGAGGCCAGAGCCTCCCTCCGCTGGCAGCTGCCCAAGAACATGGTGTCTTAATCCGGTTTTCTACAAAAAAGGGGCTGAGGGATAAAGAAGAAGCAGCTCTGGCAGTGGGGGCTCTGCTGGGACTTGGCACAGGGGGCTTGGGGTGCATTGTCTCCCATGGGTGCAGCAGCCCCAGGTCTGCCTGCGACAGCATTTTGGAGCTGCCCACTGTCCATGGGTGCTGCAGGACAAGGGACCTGGGACCCAGCCAAAGTGGCGATGCCCAGGTGATGGTCCCCAAGCCTCCAGTGGCATGTCATGGCTGACCTCCCACCCAGGTGCCATCAGGACCCTCATCCCTGTCTCTCCTGGCAGCCGATCCGTGGGGGAAGATGACGGTCCCGGTGCCCAACAGCACGGAGATGTCGTGGGCACGGCCGGAGCCGGAGCGGTCACCGTGCCTGGTCGGCATCATCCCCATCATTTATTACAGCGTCCTGCTGGGGCTGGGGCTGCCAGGTGAGGGGGATGGGGGGGCTGGGAAGGAAAGTCCTGGGGATGGAGGGACCCCGCCCGCTCCCCCCAAGCCTCAGAGCTGGCACCAGTGGCTGTGCTGCCCGGCGCCAGGGCAGGTGCCACCGCCACGGGGACAGATGGTATTTGCATTGCTTGGGCTGACACACAGAAGAGATTAATCAGGCCAGCAAATCCCCACGGCACCGGGATATTTATAGCTCCCCCCAGCTGGAGCTTGGGCACCCCCGGGGTCTGCGCAGGGGGGCTGTGAGCCCCCAGCTCTCACCTCCACCCATCGCTCCCCTCCCTCCAGTGAACATCCTGACCGCCGTGGCCCTGTCTCGCCTGGCCACCAGGACCAAGAAGTCGTCGTACTGGTACCTGCTGGCCCTGACCACCTCCGACATCCTCACCCAGGTCTTCATCATCTTCGTGGGCTTCATCCTGCAGACGGCCATCCTGGCGCGGGCAGTGCCCAGCGCCTTCATCCACACCGTCAACGTGCTGGAGTTCACGGCCAACCACGCCTCCACCTGGGTCACCGTCCTGCTGACCGTGGACCGCTACGTGGCCCTGTGCCACCCGCTGCGCTACCGCGCCGTGTCCTACCCGCGGCGCACCCGCAAGATCATCGCGGCCGTCTTCGCCGCGGCGCTGGCCACTGGCATCCCCTTCTACTGGTGGCTGGACGTGTGGCGTGACGCCGACCCCCCCACGGCGCTGGACACGGCGCTCAAGTGGCTGCACTGCGTCACCATCTACTTCCTGCCCTGCAGCGTCTTCCTGGCCGCCAACTCCATCATCATCCTCAAGCTGAAGCGGCGGAGGCGCGCGGGGGGCGGCAAGACCACGGCCCTGCTGCTGGCCGTCACCACCGTCTTCGTCGTGCTCTGGGCTCCCCGGACCGTGGTCATGATGTGCCACCTCTACGTGGCCTCGGTCAGGAGGGACTGGCGCATGCACCTGGCCTTGGACATCGCCAACATGGTGGCCATGCTCAACACCTCCCTCAACTTCTTCCTCTACTGCTTCGTCAGCCAGACCTTCCGCCGCACGGTGGGCGAGGTGCTGCGGGGGCACCCCCGGCACGGCCCCCGCCGTGGCAGCGCTCACTTCCCACCCCCGGCGCTGAAACCGCTGAAGCTGCTGGGCAGCACCGCGCTCTGAGCCGGGGCGGTGCCCGGCTGGCAGTCCCGGTGCCCACCCAGCCCCACGCATCGGGACCCAGGGAGACCCTGCCATGGGGACACCCACCCTGCACAGAGCCAGGGTTAATGCCGGTGGCGGTGGCAGGAGGAGGTGGTTGTGCCCAGACACTCATTTGGGGAGATCGTGGTGCCCGCCTGGCAGCAGCACCCCGGGGTGGGCAGCTCAGCCCTGCCCGTGCTCAGCCCCTCACGCAGCACTGGAACTCAGCCAGGAAACTCATCCGGGGAACTCATCCAGGACATGCCCCAGCTCAGTGGCACCGAGGGGCTGCCCGTGGTGAGGGGTGGAGGGCACGAATGAGCTCCTGCGAGCCCTGACACGGACATGGTGCCCGCTGGGTGCCACTCCATAAACTGCCGTGCTCAGACCAAAACTCTGCCTGGGCCTGGCTCCCTGCGGGCGGCTGGAACGGGGGCACCCTGCACCAGCATCTCTGGCACAGGGTCCCTCTTCCCTGCTCGCCCCCGTGCCCCTGCCCTGCTGCCCGGGGGTGCTGGAGGGAGCACCCACAGGGTCTGGTGTCCCCGGCAGTGGGATCTGGACACTTGGTAAGATCCCAGCTCCTGGCCCCCACCCATTAATCCCCCTGGCAGCAGCCAAGCTGCAGCCCCCCACCAGCACAAGGCTGCAGCCCCCCGGGCACCTGCTGCAGGGGACGGAGTCACGATGCCCCCCTGCAGCGGGCGCACCCAGTGCTGCCCTCCCAGTTACACCAGTGCCAAACTGGTGTGACACTGGAGGAGCGGCCGTGCCGTGCCAGCCGGTCCCCAGCTACCAGCAGAGGGCAGGGATGGGACACTGCGGAGCTGGCACTGCCGGGGGCAGGGAGCTGGCACCCCCAGCCCCCCAAACCAGCCCTGCCGCCACCCTAATTCCCTGTAAGGTCCTTAGCGTAATCCCCCAAAACCGTCCCGCCTTTCCGCTCGGATTCCCGAGACGGGGCAGGACAGACCCAGGGGGTGCCCGGGGGGATCAGGGCCTCAGCTGGCTCCTGGCAGGGCACAGGCACACCCCCAAGCCCCACCAGACCCCCTGCCCACCCCCGAGCCCTGGCTGTGCCCACACCGGGCTGGGATGGGGCGCAGCCCTTGCCCCCAGGGTGTGGGGCTGACCCACTCACGGACCCACCCTGCCCCCGCACCCGGGTCATTGCCCGGCGTGGACAGACCCCGCCGGGGATGTCACCTCATCCCAGGCCGGATCCCTGCCGGGGGACAGGGTTAAAGCCCGACCCGGTGGCGCGGAGGGTACCTGGGAGGTTCTCGCTCCATTAATTCTGGCACGTGAGGAGAGCAGGACCGGGAAGGGATTAGTTATTAACCCGACCGCGGGCAGGGGCTGAGGGGCCGCGGGGCGGGGGGCTCGGCTGCCTCGGGAACCCTCGGCGGGAGCTCCGGGATTGCCACCGGCCCCCCCCCCGACTGCCACCGGCCCCCCTGTGCCAACCGGTGCGTATTTACTTGGCAAAGGAGGTGGAAATGCGCTGACGGCGTCCGCCGGCGCGAGGGGCTCGGCTGGGAACGGCTCCGAGCCCCGGCCGGAGCGGCGGGAGGCTCTGGGAGGGCAGCAGGGACCCCCGGCTCCAGGCACGGCTCTCGCCTTGCCGAGGGGAGCCGCCGCGGAGACGGGGTTCAGCCAGCCGTGCCACCGTGCCAGCCGTGCCAGCCGCCCGTCCCTGCGGCTCCCCAGGAAAGGTAAGCCTGGAAAAAATGCGCCCGGCGTGCTGATGTTTTCGGATAGAGCCTGGCCGGGGTCCAGGTCCCGGTGCTGAGCCTCATCCCAGCCCCTCGCTGTGGCCTCTGTGCTGGAAGGACCAGTTCTGCCCAGTTGCACCGCTGGGATCGCGGTTCCAAGCCCACCCAGAGCACCGGGAGCTGGGATCGGGCTCCGCCCGTGCCGGAAGGTCAGGGCCGGGGATCCACCGCCCCGAGAGGGAACCGAGGGCAGCACATGGTGGGCATCACCCCCCAGTGACCCCACAGCCTGTCGGGGTCTTTCTGCAGGACCTACAGAAACCCCAGGATCAAGCAGTGGGGGCTGGAAACCCGGGCAGGGTCCCTGGGGGAGGGGGGAGCGGGAAACGCCCACGATGGGTGGAACACGAGGGTCTCCGTGGGAAGGGGGCTGAAATCACCCGCCCTGGGGGATGCGGGGGTTCCCGTGGGAAGGGGATGAGGACATCACCCGCCAAGGACGGGGACACAAAGGTGAACGCCGTGCGGCCACGGGGCAGCCTCGGCGGGACGGACGCCTGCCGGTGGCCCCACGGGGGGTCACGGGGGTCTCGTGCTGAGTCAGCAGCCGGGAAACCCTCCAGCGGAAGGAAGCGGTCGGTGGAGAGGCCGGGCTGCGGTGTGGGGGCGGCAGGACGAGCGGCCTCCGCTCCCGGCACCGCTTATCCGAGGCTGAGCCTTTCCCGGAGAGCGCGGGGCTGGCCAATCCCGGCTGTCCCTGGGGAAACTGAGGCACGAGGGCCGCTGCAGAGCCCCTCGCCTGCACTGCCCTGCCCCGTGCGAGGGCAGGGATGATCCAAACCCGAACACCATCCCGAAGCCTTGATCCTTAGGAAGAGGGGCGGGCCGGTGGCGGTGGCGCAGCTCTGAGCGGGACACACCGTGCTGTCCCCGTGGGCTCCGGTGGGTGCCGGTCCTTGTGCCGCGGGTGCCGCCGGTTCCGGTGGGAGCCGGTCCTCCCGCTGGAAGCTCTGCTGCCCTTTCTCCCCGGATTGTTTTCATCCCGGCCTGGACTGGGGCAGGCCCCGCCGGAGGCGCATTGAACTTTCCTCTGCATCCTTCACCCTCTTGCTTCACCCTCCCGAAATAGCAGCGCCTGCCTGGAAACCTCTCCCAGGGCTGGCGGGGGCTCCGGGGTGCCCCAACTCTCACAGGGCTTTTCCCCATCCCCGGGGATGAATGGGGTGATTGTGGGGTGCCCATCCCACAACTCCAGGATCGCGGCCACCCCCGTCGGGACAGGGACCACTGAGCCCTGTCAGTGCCCCGGGCTGGGGCTGCCCTGGCCCCTGGCCCTCTGCAGAAAGGGCTTTTCTGGGGTTTTCTGGGTCCTGCTGCCCTGCCAAGGGCTCCGGCTTTATCCATCAGCTGACATTCCTCCGGGAGGCCCCTCCAGGCCCGTGTATCCTGACACGGTGGGGCTGCCTGTGGAGGCCCACGCCCGGCCCCCACCCCAGAGCCCACCGGAGGTGGAAGATCCCGTGCGGGGGACGCAGCCCCCGCTGCTCCATCCCTTGACCCCTGAGGGTCTTTCCTGGTGCGCAGCGCTCAGCAGGGCCGGGCCGAGGCCCCCAGACTCATCACACCGATGGCCAGGTGGGCTCCCCTCTGCTTCACCCCGCCAGCCCAGGCTCTGCCCCCCTCAGCCCCGTCCGTGCCCCGGGGCCGTCCCCCTGCTCCGTCCCTTGTCCCCGGAGAGTCTTTCCCGGGGAGCAGCGCTCGGCAGAGCCAGGCTGAGGCCCCCCCGACTCATCACACTGATGGCTGAGGCCCCACTGACTCATCCCACTGATGGCCAGGTGGGCTCCCCCCTGCTCCCCCCCCCCCTCAGCGCGG
>VXAZ01000780.1:361515-388622 GCA_013399875.1 Gymnorhina tibicen | reverse complement strand
TCCTGCGGGGTGACGGCGGGACACGGGCAGCTCCCCGTGTCCCCTCCCGTGTCTCTGCCTTGCCCGTGTCCCCCTGCCCGTGTCCCCGTGTCACACGGGAGCAGTTGAGCGTCCCCTTCTGAACAACTCGAGTCCCTCCGCTGCCCCTCAGCGCTCCGGGGACACCGATATTTACATTTCTCCCTTTCCTGCCTGTCCCCGGAGGGTTTCCCTGGCCTTTTCCCCCCAGATCTGCCAGTTGTTGCCATCCAGGAGCTCGGGTTTCCCGGGAGCAGCTGGAGCCCCGTGTCTCTCCCTGCTCCCTCGTTACTGGGGCTCAGCCACGACCAGTGCAGTGCCCAGTAACACCAGTTGGGCCGGTGCCTGTGTGAATAACTCCCCCTTGGAAGCTCTGATCCACCCTCCTGAAGGTCTAATTCCATCTCTGAGGTCAGAGCTGTGGCCGAAGGTGTTTTCCTTGGAGCCAGCTCCTGCCAAGAGCCTGGAGCGTTGGAATGATTCCCCCTGTGCTCGCAGACATCACCCAGTGCCGCCCCAGAACTGCTCTCCTGGGTGTTCCCAGGCCCTGTGGAAGATGGAAACAGGAGGGAGGAGTGGGGGAACGTCAGGCTGAGGGCTAAGGACGGGCTCTGTTCCCCTCCCTGACTCGGTGTTCCCTCTTTCCCAGATTATCCGCGTGCAGTCGCCAGAGGGAGTGAAGAGAATCACGGCCACGAAGAGAGAAACGGTGGCAACGTTCCTCAAAAAGGTACCCCAGGATCCAGGGTGCCTTCCCACGGGATGGGGCAGGGCTCCCGTGGCTCTGTCCCGTGGGAGATCCGTGTTTAACCTCCCTGGCAGCAGCAAGGGACAGCATTCCGTGTGGAAAACCACGCTTCGATGGGTGGAGCGCGTGTTGTTCCAGAGGGAAAATAACAAATTTAAAGAAAAAACTCCCTCACCTTCTCTGCTGGGGCTTTCTGGGGTGGGAACTTTCCTGGGAAGGACCCTTTCTAGGGTTCTCCCAAAGAAGTGGCAGCTGGGAAGCAGAAGGGGAGCTGTGGGATGGTCAAACCTCCCGCTCCAGGCGGGATCCAGGCCTGGCTCAGCTGCTGGGTTTGGGCTCGGATTATTGTTTGGATGTGCTGTGCGTGCCCCTGGTTTTCCGGTATGGATTTGGAGAGAGCAAGGGAGGGATTGAGTGAGACCTCAGGAGCCCCTGGGCTCTCCCGGGGAGGATGAGGGGAACACGCCGGGTGGGAGCTCTCAGGCTGGGGCTGGCTCTGCTGTGATGCAGCTGCTCTGTGTTCATTAGCAGTGAGCAGTTCTCCATTCTCTTCCCTCCTGGAATTCCTCTGGAGCCCTCGCACTGGGGGTTCTTTGCTCCATGCCGTGTATTCCCGGAGGGCCGGGCAGGTTCCCTGTCCCTGGGAGAGGGAAGGGAATTGGCAGCAGGTGCAAACCTTCCCTTTGTGAGTCACTGGCTTTGTCTGGAGCTGTGGTCCGGACACGACAGCATTCCCTGACGGCATTCCCTGACGGCATTCCCACCTGGCCAGGAAAAACCCCGGTGTTTTTCAGGGCTGGCTCAGGGACACTCCCTGCAGCCTCCGAGCAGCCTCAGCCAAGGGAAGAGGAGCTTCCAGGATCTCTGGAGCCTGTGCAGAAGGAGCTGCTGCTTTCCAGGGCTCAGGTTACCCCAGGGAACAATCGGGCTGGAAGACACTTCCTGCCAGGACAAAAGCACCTGGAATCGCCTGTTGATCTGGGGAAGGCTCTGTCCTCTGGCTGAGCTGGAGCACAGACGTGTTTGGGTTTATGTCCTGCTGCAGGGTTTGCTTGGAAGAGAGAAGTGGAAAATTTTCCCACCTGAGGTCTGTGTTTTATCTAAATCCAGGCTTCTCTTACCTGTGCTGTGGATTTTAATGCTGGAATGTTCACCCAGGGGCTGGGTTTGGTGTTCAGGGGGACAGCTGTAATTAGAGAGGTGTCAGATTGCCGCTTCCATACTGGGAATTAACCTGGATCTGCTCCAGGAGTGTTCAAGGAATGAGGGGCTGGAGAATCTTCCCTGTCTCCTGTGCCACATCCCGGGGAAAAGCACCAAAAAAAGTCACTCTGGGCGTGCTCAGGGTAGAGTCAAGTCAGGAATTAGCTCAGACCTGCTGTTAATGTGTTGTGGGATTTGTCTGCCCCCAAAAATGGCATTCTGTGGCCTGAGGAGCGGGAGCTGATCCCTGTGAAAGGGTCCCATTCACAGGGATCGCTCGGTGCTGCAAATCGCAGCCGAGCTGACGGGAAAAAAACTGCTTTTCACGGCTTTGCTCATGTGACAGCTCTTGGTGGCTCATCAGATTTGTCCTGTGGGCAGGATCCTGTCCCTGACTCCGACCAAAGCCGTGGGGATTGTTTTTATTAATAAAAATAAAGGCCTTTCACTTCAGAATTTAGGGCGAAACCTGCCAAAGAGACAAACTTTAAACGCCACTTTTAAACTGCTGAAGGTCTCACGTGGCCAAATGTGCAAATGATTTTCGCTGGGAAGAGGTGTTGGAGTGATTCCAAGTAGATCAGACTTGATCTGAGCTGGGAAAACCTGCCTGGGGACTGAGGGGTGAATTCCACGGGAGAGAGGAGAAAAGGGGGGAAAACCGGGCAGAACGGCGGGAAGAGGCTGAGCGAAGCAGCTGCGAGGTGGAGGTGGAGCTGAGGGCAAAAGATCCGCGGAGGTGAAGGTGTGGATTGTGGAATTCTGGTCACGGGAGGACAGGGATGACTTGGTGGCGTGCGCTGGTGCAACTGGAGCAGGAAAACCGGGAAAATGGAGAAGTTTCCCCCTCCAGTCACGCAGTGCTTGCCCGGCTGGAGCTGAAACTCCGCATTTGCGTTGCGTGAGGCAGAAACAGTTCTGGTTAAGTTGTTTAAGCTCCAGTTTTAATCCATTGCTCGTTTTTCCAGGTGTTTCCGTCTCCGTTATCCCGAGCTCAGGAATGGGGGTGAACGGAGCTGAATTTCTGCGGGAGGAGTTCCCCGGGATTAGCTCTGGCTCTGCGCCCCTCTGGCGAGGCACCTCACACGTTGTCCCTTTTCCCCGTGCTGCAGGTGGCGAAGGAGTTTGGGTTCAGGAATAATGGCTTCTCCGTGTACACCAACCGCAACCGCACCGGGGAGATCACGGCGGCGCAGAACAAATCCCTCAACCTCCTCAAGATCAAGTGAGTCCTCGCCGGGATGGGGACGGGGCTCTGCTTCGGGCTTCCAAAATGGGAAAAATCCTGTCCCAGGAGTCCCCAGCTTCCGGTGTCACCCCTGGGACTGGGGAGGGAGGGCCTCGGGGGCTGTGCTGGAATGGGAGGTCGCAGCGGCACGGGAGAGGTGGTGGCTGTTCCTTGCTGTGGGGAGGCTTCATCTCGGATTTCCTTCCCTAATCCCTGCTTTCACCTCTTTGTCCCATCTTTCCCTGCCTCATCCCTGCTTTCCCTCTCTCGTCCCCAGCTTTCCCTGCCTTATCCCCCCACTTCCCCTCCTGTATCCCTGTTTTCACCCTTTCATCCCTGCCTTCCCTCCCACATCCCTGCTTTCCCTCCCTCATCCCTCTTCCCCTACCTCATCCCAGCTTTCTCTCCCGCATCCTCGTTTTCACTCCTTCATCCCAACTGCCTCCTCCGTATTTTTCCCTCAGTTTTGTCTCCTGGTGGAAGGATTTGCATTTATTGCAAGTAAAAGCAGGAAGAGGTGGCTCACGGAGCAGCTTCCAACTGCCACCTGTGCTGCTCTGGGTTAGAATTTGGGCCACATTCCGTGCTCTTCCGTGGCCCAGGAGGTTGGCTGCCTGCTGGGAAGCACCTCCAGCTTCCTGGGTGTTGTCTCCCACACCTCCCACTACCCGTGTGCTGTTTCCCACCCTGCAGGCACGGGGATATGCTGTTCCTGTATCCCTCCAGCCCTGCTGGCTCCTCCTCAGAGACCATGGACACCTCCGTCTCCCAAAATTCCCGGCCTGGGGGGGCCCCCCAGGTGGTGGAAGATGAGATCGACCAGTACCTGATCAAGCAGGATGGGAAGATTTACCGGAACCGAGACCAGCAGCTGTAAGTGGGGCTGGGTTGTGTTCCTGCCCAGGGATCCGGGGCTCGCAGGAGCCTGGAATGCCATGGCCCAGCCCAGCAGTCAGGAAGTTACTGTGGGAACTGCCCTTGGCTCCATCCCGAGTGCCCTGGGGACATTCACAAGGGAAAACAGCCCCTGCCATTGTCCTGGGAGGTTCAGCGGAGCCCTGGTGAGCCCAGGGAGGAAGCAGATGCCCAAATCCCAGGGTTTTTGGCAGGAAGGACTCAGAGCAGCCATTGTTCTGGTGGAGGAGGCCCTGGTGCTCGTGCGCCTGGATTTTGTGCTCCTAAAACACGTGGAATTCTCTACATTAGAATGAACACTCTGCATTCTTCCTGGGCAGGGTTAGATGGGATATTGGGAAGGAATTCTTCTGTGAGGGTGGGCAGGCCCTGGCACAGGGTGCCCAGAGCAGCTGTGGCTGCCCCTGGATCCCTGGCAGTGTCCAAGGCCAGGCTGGATGGGGCTTGAAGCAGCCTGGGACAGGGGAAGGTGTCCCTGCCCATGGCAGGGGAGTGGAATGGGATTAGCTTTAAGGTCCCTCCCAACCCAACCCATCCCAGGATTTGCTGTCCCAAGCAGGAGCACTCCGTGCCTTCAGATCCAGCCACTCCTCCTAAAGGAAAACACGGAAGTGAAGGGAAGGAGTGGAAGGATCCAATGGCAGAGGTTTGGAAATAGGACTTGGGTCTCTGCCTGCTCTGGCTTCCCTTCATCACGTGCCTGTGTGACCTCTCCATGAAACCAGGGAGTCCCTTTTGCTCACAAAAATGCACCAAAGTCCAACTTCCCAAAGCTCTTCCGTGCAAGAGGCTTAGGGGAACAAAGCAGCTTCTCTTTGTGTAAAAATAACACAGCAATGAGTGAAACCCACCCAAAATCCACTCTGGTGCTGCTCAAACATCCTCTGCTGGGAGGGGGTTTTATTGCTCAGTGTTTTAATGACCCAGTGGGGTCCTGGCCTGGTGTCTGCACTGGTTGTAGCCTTGGGGCTGGAACCCTCTGGAGTAACACTCCCAAAAAGTTTGGATGGAAAATGTTAAAGGCAGGAATTCCTGCTGGAACAGAATGATTTGCCCTTCCCCGTGGGGTTGTCCTCCACGTGGTTTATCTTCAGTGCTGCAGCAATGAGGAAGTGTGTGGAAAATCCTCCCTGACCTTCCCGGCTGACCGTAAATGATGGGATGTCTCATCACTGGAGCAGTAAAGGCAAACCCACCGCTCTGTGGCAGAAACATTGCCTTGAACTTGCCCCCATTTTTCAGAGGAATCGATGAAGCTGTTCCTAGCAGGGAGCCGAGGCCCGGGGGAGGGTGTTGAGGATAAAAGGAGTTGTCTGGGCTGGTTCCTGGCTTTGGGAGTGTGGATCAATCTCCAGTGAAGGATGCTGAGTGCTTTAGCAGCATTTAACTCTCCTTTCTGTACATTATCTGCCACAAAACATCCTTAAAAGCACTCCTGCAACTGGATCCCATCCATTGTTTCCACAGCCCAGCCTCCCTGCTCCTCTCCAGGGCCCTTCCTTTGGAAACCAGCACGGACCTTGTGCCGGGGGGATGTTTTATTGTTGGTTTAGGGGTTTCTTTTAAAGCAATCACCACAAAAGGAGATGTTTTCCCCTCTGTAACTCGACCCAGCAGGACCTTATCTGCCCGATAAGCACACACTTCCCTGCTTGTTCCTGCCCTGCCTGATAAAGGATGAACATTTGGGGTGGCTTTTTGTTAAAATCATCCTGCCACGTGGGCTGAAAATTCTTTGAATTTGAAGGGTTTGAATTCTTTGAACTCGGAGGGTTGCAAAACCTGATGTGACGTGGATTCAGGTGGCTTTTGGGGCAGCCGAGCCCCTTCCCGGGGACACTGGGAGGGTTTGATCTTGGCTGGGACTCTCAGATTGAACCTCAAGCTGTTGCCATCTCTCTGTGTGAAATTACCTTGGGGTGACCAAAATAATTGAAGTCCAATTCAACAGGAGCTGAAGTGATAGGACGAGGGGGGATGGGTTCAAACTGAAAGAGAGGGAATTCAGGTTGGATCTGCGGAAGAAATTCTTCCCTGTGAGGGTGGGGAGGCCCTGGCACAGGTTTTCCAGAGAGGCTGTGGCTGCCCCTGGATGCCTGGAAGCGTCCAAGGCCAGGCTGGATGGGGCTGGGAGCACCCTGGGACAGGGGAAGGTGTCCCTGCCCGTGGCAGGATGAGCTTTAAGGTCCCTTCCAACCCAAACCTTTCCATGATTCCATGACCCCTCTCCAATATTCCCTGCGGGGTTGGAGAGTTGCTCAGAGCTCGTGTAGATCTCTCACACCAAACTTACTCCAGAGACACTTTTACAGGGCTGATTTTTCCGTGATTAAATGAGATCTATTCCTCCTTCAGCTTCCAGGTGAAATGAGATTTAACCCCAGTTCTCTCTCTCTGCCCAGGTGTCGCCACGGCCCCTTGGGCAAATGTGTGCACTGTGTCCCACTGGAGGTAAGAACCCCAGGAAGGTGCTGCAGACTCACCCCAGTTCCTCCCAGTAGGAACACTTCTCCCAGGAATGCTGCCTGCCGACAGGTGGCAGCTCCAGGCTGGAATCCTGCCGTGCACTGCCAGAGCTGCTGCTTCTGGGCTCACTACAGCTCGAGGCTTTTGTGCCGCCGGGTTGAGCCTGGTTAAAGCTGGTTTTCTGCAGGAATCAGTTTAACAGAAAGTGCTTCCAAAAAGCTGCATTTTCCCTCTGTCTTCAGTTATTCCTGGATTTTCTTGGTTTGTCCCCTCTCTCCTGGATCCCAGCACTTCCACCTGGCACAGGGTGCCCAGAGAAGCTGTGGCTGCTCCTGGGTCCCTGGAAGTGTCCAAGGCCAGGTTGGATGGGGCTTGGAACAGCCTGGGATAGGGGAAGGTGTCCCTGCCCATGGCAGGGGTGGCACTGGATGGGCTTTAGGGTCCCGCCCAACCCAAACTATTCCATGATTATCCAGGTTGAAGCAGCTTTAGTGACTCCTCCAAACATGCCGGGCTGCATAATTTATGGCACGAAGCAGCAGCCACCCCTCCAGAGGGGATCCTGGCTGTTCCAGGATGGCTGTTCCCCGCTGCTGGGAGTGCTCTGGGAGTCCTTGGCCGTGTCGGAACAGCTGGGCCCGTTGTTTGTTGTCAGATACTGAAAGGAAAAAGCTTTTTGCCGTTGAGATTCTGATTTGTGGGGCCAATCTGTTCCCGGAGCAGGAGGCCACCATAAAACTCCCCATTGTAAAGCCCCACTGTTTGCATCCCAGTAGTAGCTGCCTTGAAAATGAGCCTGAATTTCCTTGATTGCTTCCACATTGGCGGGGCTGAGCATGGAACACGCATTTGCCGAGGGATCAGGGCGTTATCAGACAGGTGTGTGACCTGGCTCTGCTCTGTGTGGTGTTCTTGGCAGCCCTTCGACGAGGATTATTTGAACCATCTGGAGCCTCCTGTGAAGCACATGTCATTCCATGCCTACATCAGGAAGCTGACTGGAGGGGCAGACAAGTAAGGAAATCTCCGGGTTTAAGGGAATCTGGTTGGAGCTTCGGGTTTTTTTAACACATGTGGAAGTACAGACAGATCTCAGTGTTGGACACGAGGGTTGGATGGCAAACGGAGGAGAAAAGAACACGTTAAAAAATTGAGGATAAAAGGAAAAAGGCAGGGGGGAAAAATTAAGTCTGTCTTTTTATTTGAGGTCCCCATTTTGTTTCTATTTTTCCTTTTCCTGTGGCAATATAATTCCTTCCAGGAAACGTTCCTGATGGAGGGGAAGGCCAGATGGAAGGAAGGAGGTTCCCTAATTACACCAGGCTCCGAGCCTGGTTCTCAGACTCGGTGGACATAAGTTACACAGAGGTGTAATCTTCTCCCTGCTGTTCCTAAATACCACAGAGACTTTTAAAATCTCTTTGGGAGATGCAGCTCAAGTCCATGAGACTTCCATTTGAAGGGGATTTCCCTTTCCAGGAAGCCTTGTGCACATGAAAGGGTGATTTACCTTGGTGCTACAATGTCTTACTTCCCACATGCTCCATAAATTATTACCCCAAAAGCATTTACTGTGGTAACAGCAGCCTTTTCTTCCCCCTCTTCCTTTTCTTCCCCCTTTTCCTTCTCTTCCCTTCTTCCTTCTCTTCTCCCTCTTCTTATCCTTCTTCCTCTTCTCCTCCCATCTTTCTCTTTCTCTTCCCCCCTCTCCCAGAGGGAAGTTTGTAGCCCTGGAGAACATCAGCTGTAAGATCAAGTCGGGGTGTGAGGGACACCCTCCCTGGCCCGAGGGGATCTGCACCAAGTGCCAGCCCAGCGCCATCACCCTCAACCGACAGGTGAGAGGAGCTCGGGCACCTGCCAGGGGACCTGGCTTTTAGTTTGGGAAAGGTGACTTCCAAAAAAGCCAACCAGGAGCACAAAGCCTCCAGGTGTCGGGGGAATCCTGTCCAGGCCTTGCAAAATGGGCTCCAAAATGTCCTGGGTCAGAATTTCCTCCCAGCGTGAGGACTGAGCTGGCAGCAGTGCTGGTGAATCCTGGTGATTAATCCTACCGTTTTTCCTCGTGGAATCTAAAAGGCCACTCAGGTTCTGCTTGTTTCCTCCTAAATTTCAGTGTCCTTTCACCTGCAGAGGCTCTTGGGGTGAAGGTCCCAGTAAAGCCCCCGAGGTGCTGGGGGTGCTCAGCACGTGCCACGCTCCAGCCTGAGCAGGGAGCGGTGCCGAGGGGTGGGGGAAGAGGGAGGGAGCCCCCAGCCTCCCCCAGCCCTGCGGTGCAGGATGCAGCTCCGGAGGGTGGTGTGTGTCCTGGGAAGGGACCGGAGCCAGCGGAGGACGGCCTGACGCTTGAACTTTGTCAAACAGAAATACAGGCATGTTGACAACATCATGTTTGAGAACCACACAATTGCAGATCGCTTCCTAGACTTCTGGAGGAAGACAGGGAACCAACATCTGGGGTATCTGTACGGCCGGTACACGGAGCACAAAGACATCCCGCTGGGAATCCGGGCGGAGGTGGCGGCCATCTATGAACCCCCCCAGGTGAGAGCCAGGGCCCTCGGGGGCCGCTCAGGATCAGGGAGCACACAAACACCTTTTTAGTGTGGAAAACCTCGCACGGTATTTCCAGCTGCGGGTCCACAAGGAAAACTGTCCTGAGAAAAGCTGAGACCCAGGGCCCTCAGCGCCGACTCGGAGTTGTGGAACACTCAAACACCTTTTTAGTTTTGCTGTTTCCAGCTGCAGCTCCCCAAGCAAAACTGTCCCAAGGAAAAGAGGACGTGATTTATGTCCTTAACATCACATTCCGTTGCGGCCACAGAAAGAATTTTAAACCTCGGTTTTGCTTTTTGTTTTGTTTTTTACCCTCAGATGATTTAAATCCGGGGCTGTAGCAGCAGATTTCACTTTTAATCTCTCCTTGATTCCTGGCTTTCCAGCAGATTCTGTGCTAGGAAGAAACAGTTGCAGCCCTTGCTTCAGTTCCTTACCAGCTCTCTGGGAAAATTTAAGCAGCTTAATTAGATAGAATGAAGTCTAAATGATTTGAAGACGAAACGATGGAGCAGCTGAGGATGGGTTTGGCTGGAGCAGCCAGAATCCCCACTAGGTGGGGCACGGCACCACTCCTCAGCCGAGTGCTCCTCATGTATTTCCTTCTTCCTCATGGTTTCTGCACGGCTGCCAAGTGAAATCCAACAGACTGTCAGTGGAAAAGGAACAAATGGATCCTTGGGAGTGTGGTGTGAGAGCAGAGTGGCACAGGGAAGCCTCTGGGGTGACACCAGTCCGTGGTGATGCCTGAGGGGAAGCCCAGAGCTCTGCTCCCATCCCCTGCCTCGCTGCCCACAGTGGCTGTACTGGTTTTTCCCCAGTTCCGTGTCACTAACCAGTGTCTCTTTGCTGCAGATCGGCACCCAGAACAGCCTGGAGATCCTGGAGGATCCCAAAGCCGAGGTCGTGGATGAGATCGCGGCAAAGCTCGGCCTGAGAAAGGTCAGGATGTGTCGGATCTCGTGTGTCTGTGTGGCAGGGAAGCAATTCTTTCCAGCTCCATGGGGTTATCCAAGTCCCTTTAGGTTACCTAAATCTTGCTAAAGTGTCAGCAGCTGTTACATTTTTAGGTCTCAAACCCAAATCCAGAGGGTTTTCCTGAGCACAGGCCCCTCGCGGGGCTGTGTGGCTGCAGTAGCAGGAGCAAAGCAGCACAAACTCCACCTTCCCTTTCTTCCCCCTCCAACAGGAGCCATTCCTGGGAGCATCTCCCTGGCAAGTGCTAATTTAGCCCAGATGGAGCTGGAGCTGCCTCTGCGCTCCGTTTCCAGGAGCAGGGGCTCCCCTTGGAGTGCGTTCCCCTGCTTGGTGCTGCAGGAGTCAGCGGTGTGCGGGGTTAGGGGTGCGGGTCCCCCTCAGCTCCAGCCCGCAGCGATCCCATCGGGATCCCCTGGTTTCCCTCCAACCTGCGCTGATGCTTTCCGGTTTGGGAGCAGAGTTGGTATGGTGGGAACGCCAGGAATGGGATGTACACAAACAAGATTTGACTTGCTGGAGAAAACCCGCCTGGGAGAAGGCTCAGTGCAGACTGTAAACATCTGGGGAGGGCTTTGTTCTCCCAGATAAGATCCCACCCCTCGCCAGAGGCTGGAGCAGAACTTCTCCGTGTGTTATTTATTTCCATGTTCTCCCATCAGATATTTCTAATCCGTGGGACTTAACGCGTCACCGAGTGCTGGGTGCCGGCTTTGGTCTGCCTGGGCTCTGGGGGAGTCGGGAGTGATTCTGCCTTGGAAGGGTTAATGCTGTGGGAGCTGGGATTTGGCCCCTGGGTGGAGAGGGATCATCCCAAGGTGTGTGTCCGTGTCACACCTCTGCGGAAGGATTGATCCCAAGGCGTTTGGACACTTGTCACACGTGTGTGAAAGGATTCGCTCCGAGGTGTGCCTGTACCACAAAGAGCAGGAATGGGCGTTCTGGGGTCAGTGCAGCCTCCAGTTGGGAGTGAATCACTCTCCAGTATGAGCTTTCCCTTAACCAGCGCGTGCGAGGTTCAGGCTGGGATTGTGGGAGAGGTTCAGGCTGGGGCCACGTGAGCTGCTCTGTCACCCACGGGCGCTGGATCCCGCTCCAAACTCTCCGTAGGAAATGCTGGGCTGGGAGCGGGTGGTGGCACAGAGGCCTCTTTGCAGCCTCCAGATCTTTCCATGAAAAAATATTCCATAGTGAAACCTAACGCTGCAGGTGCCCTGGCTGGCCAGCTGGCATGCTGCTGCTCCTGGAAATGGGATTCCAAGGAGCCCGGCACAGCTGGGAGAGCCATTCCCCGCAGGCAGTGTGCACAGGGCCGAGAGGAGCCAAGAACATCGTGTCCTGTGAGCAGAAAATGTCTGAGCTCTTCTGGTTTCCTCTTTCCTTCTTTTTTTTGTCCTTTTTTTCCTTAAAGCAACGTTCTCCATCCCCGTGTAGGTCGGCTGGATATTTACTGACCTGGTCTCGGAAGACACACGGAAAGGGACCGTTCGATACAGCAGGAACAAGGTGAGGTCCAGGTGTGACCCAGTGAGCTCCCAGTGGATTCCAGCTCCTGTGCCAGGCAGAGAGCTGAACCAGGGCTGCGGGTGACACTGGAGCTCTTGGGAGATGGGGTCGTCCAGGCGCTTCTGAAGGAAAAGGAGCTGGAACCCTTGGACATGTTAGGGGTTGAACTGTTTGGGGGAGCAGGCAGAGCTGCTGGAGCCCTTCACAGCCCTGCTTTGAGGAAATGGTGCTCCTGGAATCCTGGAGTAGTTTGGGTGGGAAGAGACCTTAAACCCATCCAGTGCCACCATGGGCAGGGACACCTTCCACTGTCCCAGGCTGCTCCAAGCCCTGTCCAACCTGGCCTTGGACACTGCCAGGGATCCAGGGGCAGCCACAGCTTCTCTGGGAACCTGTGCCAGGGCCTCCCCGCCCTCACAGGGAAGAATTTCTCCCCAGTATCCCATCCATCCCTGCCCTTCTTAGGGTTAAGAAAACTTCAGGGAGTGGAAGGGGGTGTGAGGGAGAAACCCAGTGAGCCAGAGTGACTCAGAGGATGTTCCCATGGGCTGGGCTTTGTGACACATACGTGGCTCAAACTTCGACCTCCTCAGCTTCCTGTCCTTGTAAACCCGGTGATATCCATATTTGGAAAGTGAAACTTGAATTTCCAAAAAGAAAAAAAAAAAAGGTGTGCAGAGGTGGGTGGGACTGGACGTGGGGCAGTCCTGAGCCAGCCCGGGGCTGGGGAGCTGGCAGGTCACATTCTTGTCCCTGGCTCCGCAGCAGCTTTCCACGAAAGCGTGTTTTCCTGGGGTGTTGGTCGTTTTCCTTGGCTGCAGCCCAGGGAAATAGGTCTGGGCTACGTCACCTTGTCCTTTCTCTGATTGGAGTCCGTCCTCTCCCCTCAGGACACGTATTTCCTGAGTGCAGAGGAGTGCATCACAGCTGGCAACTTCCAGAACCAGCAGCCCAACATCTGTCGCCTCTCTCCAGATGGGCACTTTGGATCCAAGTTTGTCACAGTTGTGGCTACAGGTACAGACTGGCCTCAGCCCTCTGGGCTTCACCTGGGTTACCTCTTGTTGGTAGAAGAATGTGCCAAAAATCACATGTCCTGCTCCCCATCTGTCCTATTTAACCAGGGTTTTACTCTTACCAAACTAAAATACTTTCTCATTCTTTGTTTTATCCTCTCCACAATTATTCACTCGTTATTTATTTTGCCTGCTTTTTACTCTACAACTGTTCAAGGAGACTTATTTGAGGCTCAGCCCCACCTCTCTGACCCAGAAATCACTCTCTGCCTGCAGCCAGGGCAACAACTGTTGCTCACTTTTTGTTTCAAATCCTTAAGCTCCAAATTCTGTTGCCTGGAAGCAGCAGTGCAGAACCACAACACTCCAGATCCTCAGAGTTACGGATTAGTTCCTCCTTCAGGAGGTTCAGGAGGGATCTTTACCTCCCTCATGTCGCTGCCAGGGAAACCTGACAGGGAAAAAAAAACCTGTCAGGGGAAAAAAAAAAAAAAAAAGTTTGGAAACATTTTTTTGGCCGAGTAAAACAGAAGCTCCTGCAAAGTGCTTATGGTTAAACCCTCTGGTTTTAGCCGTTTCCAGGGAGTCTCCAGAGGCACCGGGGATGGGCTGGGCTGGGAGGGGGGACACTGGCATGTGCTGGGAGGGCTGGAGTGTTCCCAGTTCACTCTGTTCTTCTCCATGGGATGACACATGTCTTCATTTAAACCTTCCCTGGAGCGGAATCGCTGGTTCTGGCTCTGTTTAACACAATGAAAAAACCCTCATGACTTCCAAATAACATCCAGAGTGAAAAGTGAAAGTGGGATGGGACATTGCCTGCCCCGAGCCTGGCTTTGTAAGGGTTCCCAGGGCCTTTTTTCAGTGAAAAAGCCCTTTTTTTAGTTAACAGGCCCATGCCTGTACATTCCAGACTGCTAAACACATCCACCTCTCATTAAATATAGATCTGTATCTCTCTTTATGTATATATATATATATTTATTTAATTTTTTTTTAAACAAGGTGTTTTACTGAGCAAACACACTGTGCTCAGGCCTTCCCTCGTCCTGGTCTATGTTTAATTTCTAGGAGTGTTTGTTCTGGAGCAGTGAGTGATTGAGGTTACAGATCAAAGGGTAGAAAAGGAATATTTCCTCTTTGCTGTTCCAGCTAATTTCATTCTCTTCTGTTCAGTCAGCCCAGCAGGTTCTATTTAAACACTTGGGTCCCTCTTTTTGTGCTGCAGAAATGCATTTGGATAGTTTGCCTCAACTTTGCCTTTAAATCCTCCACATGGATTAATCCCTATCCCCTCCTGAATTCCTAGCTTTGGAAATAGTAACGTTTTCCTACCATCTGCCTCCCTCCCCTCTTTCCAGTTGTATTCCAGTGACACATGACCTGATGTTGCTTACATTATCCAAATGAAAGCGCCAAGCATGTGATCCTTCCATGAGCCAGGCTCTTAATTCCCACTTTCCATGTCAGATTTCCACCAAGCCATCCAGTACAGGCTGAGAAAACACTGTTCGGGCCTGACATGACCAGGGGATCTGCAGCTCAGGGATCCTGGGGAGTGAAACAGGCCCACGGGAGCTGCATGCCTGGCTTTTGGTTGGAAAAGGAGCAGATACCTGCAGGGTAGTGGGAGGGTGATGCTGTCAGAACCCCCAAAAGGGCAGCTGCTCCTCCTCCTTAGAGCTCCTGGCAGAGCATTCCTGCTGTTCCCTGGGCTCTGTGCTCTTGGGATAGATGTGGAAATGTGCGTGACTACGAAAATGTGGAGTTTAGAGGGAATTGTTGCCTGAAATTCTTCCCATACGGCAGCACCAGCAGCTTCATCTTGGTGTTCATCACCGTCAGCCTTGTGTTTAATCACGGAGCCTTGGAATTGTTAAGGTTGGAAAAGAGCTCCAAAATCATCGAGTCCAACGTTGGTGCTGCTCTTCCAGTCGTTTCTCTTGGAGTTACAGCAGGAAAATCAGCCCTGGGCAGGGTTTTCAGGAAGAATTTCTTTGTGGGAGGCGTCCAGGGCTGCTGGGCTGGGTGACAGCGCGGGGATCGGTCACGGGTTGGACTCGGTGATCTTGGAGCTGCTTTCCAGCCTCAGAGATCCCGGGATCCTGAACCATCCTCTCCTCTCGCAGGTGGTCCTGACAACCAGGTGCACTTTGAGGGGTACCAGGTGTCGAACCAGTGCATGGCCCTGGTGCGGGACGAGTGCCTGCTGCCCTGCCGGGACGCGCCGGAGCTGGGCTACGCCAAGGAGTCCAGCAGCGAGCAGTACGTGCCTGACGTCTTCTACAAGGTGAGGGCTGAGGGCCTGGCCAGCTCCAGGATGTGCCCCAGGATCCAAGCTCTGATCCTGAGGAGCAGCAGGGAAAATGTGCGTCCAGAACGGGTCCAAAATACTCGATTGCAAAGAGTCATGCAATGATATGGGTTAGGAGGGACCTTAAAGCTCATCCCATTCCACGCCCTGCCATGGGCAGGGACACCTTCCCCTGTCCCAGGTTGCTCCAAGCCCTGCCCAGCCTGACCTTGGACACTGCCAGGGATCCAGGGGCAGCCACAGCTTCTCTGGGCACCCTGTGCCAGGGCCTCACCCCCCTCACAGGGAAGAATTCCTTCCCAATATCCCATCTATCCCTGCCCTCTGGCAGTGGGAAGCCATTCCCTCTTGTCCTGTCACTTCATCCCATGTCCAAAGTCCCTCTTCAGATTTCTTGGAGCCCCTTTAGACACTGGGAGGGACTCTCAGGTCTCCCTGGAGCCTTCTCCAGGTAAATATCTCCAGGTGAATATTCCCTCCCCTGGACTCCCTCCAGCAGCTCCATGTCCTTCCAGTGCTGAGGAGCCCAGAGCCGGAGGCAGCTCTGCAGGAGGGGTCTTGGAAGGACACGAGGTGTCTCTGCTGTCCCTGCCTGCTGCACTTGGAGGTTGTTGGTCATGGATGGAATGTTACTCCCTTGCCAGTTGTTCCTGGAGCCCTTCAGCCCCTCCTGTGCCTGCACGCCCCTGGACTCCGCTCGGGATCAGGCTGCCTGCGGATGCCGATAGCGCTGCCGCTCCAGCCCAGGGCTCCTGGTGCCCCATGAGCAGGGACAGGGGAGTTAATTAATGGCACTGCTCGCTGGCTAATTAGCCATCCATCACCCCGTTAGTTATCTCCTTCCTGTCCTGTCTGCTCCTGCTGCCTGTGGTAAAGCTGTCCCTTAAGGAGCACGGGATAAGAAAAGCTGCCTTCGTTTGGGAAGAGTGGAATGAGTGGATTGTGCTCCAGCAACGGGAATGGAGCTGCTCAGGGTGCTCCTGCATGCCCTGAACCTGGGACTGGGAAGTGCTGGTTTCCCTGTGAACCTCCATGGTTTCCACCCCTTAGTGCCAGACTGCTGGCTTGGCTTGACCCCACCTGGAAACAAGGAACACCTCTGGGCTGAATCCAGTGCTGGAGAGGGAGAGCAGATGGAATCCTGCTCTCTCTGGAGCAGGCAGCTTCCTCCTAGGAGCTGATAAGCCGGGGCTGAGTACAATCCAGCGGAGACGGGTGTGCAAAGGTTGGCCCTGAACATGAGCAGGATGAGATCATCTCCTGGCGTGCCCTGATCCTGCTCCAGAGCAGCCCGGGCTGTGCCACACTCGGGCAGCCTCGCAGGAGGTCCCGCAGGTCTGTGTCCCACATGTGGCCCACCCGGGGTGCTGGGAGCAGCAGGAAGCCAGTGGGTGTTCCCAGAAGGGCTTCACTCCCATCCCTAATCTGAAGCAGGGAGATAAACAAAATGGGAACGGATGGCTCCAGCCTTCTGTGGAAATTTCCATCAACCACTGATTCACTGGGTCGGGCTGCAGCTGATTTCATGTTTTAAAGCTTCTCTCCCTAATTGCCCTTTTCACAGAGCGCTCGAGGATGGCCCTGCCGGGTGGGATTCTCCCTCAGCCTTCAAGGGGTTTGGCTCTAGGATCCCTCAATTATTTTTGAATGTTCTTAAATCTATGGAAAGCTTAGTCACTCCTGGCTTGGGAAACCTTTGGGGTCCCATTAAATGCGCAAGGCTTGAGGTCAGAGACGCTACCTCATCCTGGGATGGTGACAACAGCTGTGTCCGAGCCCCGGTGAACTCCAGGAGGAGCAGGAATCCGGCAGCACGGGATGGAGTCGGAGGGGTCCAGCACCTTGCTCTCTCTTTGTCCCCAGTCTGTGATGTGGGGGTTCCCCTCTGTGCTGGCCTCCCAGCCGGTTTTTGGGGAGAAAGCTGCACTTTGGAGTAGCTGCTGTTTTCTCTGGGACTGTGCAGAGAAAAGCCCGTGTGCATTCCCATACAATATCCAAGTATTCATCTGAAAAGCCCTTTAGGATGAAAGGAACTCTACAAATTAATTCTAATTGGATGAGGACCAGGAGGCCGATGTTTGTGGAGCGTGGATGTATTTATAGAACAGCCAGATGTGAGGCAGGATCCGTGGAACTCGGATCTGTCCGAGGGCAGCGCGGTGGATTCACCTCCAGCTCGTGAAAGGGAAAAGGGGCTGCTTTTCTTCCGTGGAAATGGGAAAGCTGATGGCACTGGCTTTGTCCTGCGGTCTTCCTGAGCCCGCAGCTGTGGGATTTCTGTATTTCTTTACCATTCCCTTTATGTTGGCCCCTCGCCTGCTGCTCCGAGGAGCCACCCCCGTGGAGTTGGCTTTGGACGCGCGGCCGTCGCTCTCCTGGCCCGGGAGGGGAGAGCTGTGCTCCAGTGGGGAACCTGGGGGGTTTGGGGACTGTGAGAACAAGTTCCTTTGCTCTCAGGGGCCTCCCCAGGTAAGATTAGCCAGGAGGAAGAACAGATCCCTCCTGGGGTGTCTGGGAAGCGTCAGGGCTCAGCAGTGGTTCCAGCTGGAACGGGGCACAACCGGCACGTGCTGCTTGGCCAGCTCAGCACACGGAGCTCAGGAAGGAGTCCATGACCTGGAGACACAGACACAGGTCGGGGTAAAGACCCTGTGAGTGAAGATGATGGTGTTTCAATGGCCTCTTCACACAGTTTCTGAGCTGGATGAGGGCAAGCCCAGCTGAATATTCCACACGAGCATTTTCCGTCCTGTCTTCTGTCCTTGAACAGCCTCCTCTGTCCATCTGGGTTTAGAAAACAGCAGGATTGATTTGGATTTCACTGAGAATGTACCTTGGGTTGATATTCAGCACTGGGGGGGTGCTCAGGATGCAGCTGTGGGATCCATCCCTGGGGCTGCTGCACCCCGTCCCTGCTGTCACCTCCTCCCAGTCCACTGGCCCAGGAACTCTGCAGTGCTGAACTGCTCCACCATTAACTTCATCAACTGGGGAAAAAGATTCCTGATGTTTTACAGACGCTTTAAAACTCTTGGATAATTGGATTTGGGGGCTGGCTGGCTGGCTTTGTCTCTTATCACAGGTATTCGTGACAGCTCTGCGCAAACACGATGTCATCGTCATCCTAGCAGTGAATTGCATTTTACAGCTGCCTTAACATCCCCCCAGAGTTTCTTTAGGATGGTTTAATGTCCCTCCAGAGTTTCTTTGGGATGGTGTAAGACAAAAGCCCTTTACAAGCGTTGTGCAAGAGCCCTTTGCCCTCGAGTCCCACACGTGCTCTGAGCTCTTGCTGCGGCTGAGCCGTGTCTGAGCCCTGGCCTGGCACCAGTGACACATGTCCCATGCCTCCCTGGGACAGCCCCGAGCCAGGGCCCTGCTTTCATTAGAGCCCAGCGGGACCTCTGAGCCAGGCTGTCCTACCATGGCATTGGAAATCCTCTTCCCAGGGAGAGCCAGGCTGCGGGGAGTGTTCACTGATGGGGAAGGACTTCCCTGGCTGCCTTCCCACCAGCTCATGAGCTGCCTTAGCCTTAACTGTCCGGGCTGCTCTGGGGAGGAGGATGCTGGATTAGCTCAGCAGGAGTCTCCTGGGAAGGGTTTCAACTCTCCCTGACCTGTCACTCGCTCTTGGAGAAGTCGCTTCGTTTCTGCGCCTCAGCCGCGCTCCCCGTGCGAGGGGCAGGACTGCCCGGGAAAGCGCCTGGAAGTCAGCAGAGGGAAGAGCAAAGCTGGGATTTATTCACACATGGGAAGGACAGATGGCTGCCGAGCTCCGCCGTGCCTTCAGCAGAGGGAGCGGGTCGGGAATAACGGCGTGGGATGCGGGATGCTCGCAGCATGGGATGGTGACAGCGTGGGATGCTCACGGCTGTCCTGGGACACGGATCCGGAGCCTCCCTCCTGGCTGGCAGCTTCCCGGGTTCCTCACTTGGCTGCTCCCCTCACCCTCCATGGATAATCCTGAGGCCACCCAGAAGTTTTTCCATCCTGCCAAGGTGTCTGCGTTCCCATCCTTTTCCCTGTTCACCCTCATCCGTGTGCAGCTCCTGCCTCCAAACAGTGGGTTGAAAGCCTCTAATCCCAGCCTTGATGCAATCTCCACTGGGATGATGTATTGTCCAGACTCTCCAGGCCTTGCTGCTGGATTTTTGTCCCGGAGCCAAACGCTTGTGGCTCCATTAACCCCTTCTTGGCCTCCCTTTGGAGCAGGTGCTGCTGGGCTTTGGGGGTCTCAGGTTGCAGCAATAACAGGGCACTGGGAGGGTCCTGGTGATGCCAAGCTCAGGATAAGGATCTGTCTCCCAGCAATCCCAACCTGATGTTCATTAAGGTCTTTAAAAGGTAATTAAATGATCCATGGTGGTGGGAGAGGAATGTTGGGGTTTGGGGAGGCTGTCCTGTCAGGATCAGGACACGTCCTCGGCTCGGGGGGAGCGAGGTTCCAGTCTGTGGATGTCTTGGAGGCCTCAGCAGCATGCTATGAAAAAGCAGGCATTTAACATGGAAATCCCCAGAGGGGGAGATTAAAGCCAACAGGTGCTGGAAAAATGTTTCTGCATATTAGAACTTAATTAGATTGGAAAATGAATTCCAGATGGGCTAATTATGCGTGAGTTGTTGCAGGTCCTTTCATGCAGGGGCAGGATTGTGTTTGGGAAGCTGATTGGATCTGATTCTTGCCTCCTGTGGTATCACTGAGATCTAGAAGCAGGTTGGCTCTGGGGTCCTGTGATCTCCCAAAAAAGGCTCCATGGCTCCTCCTGCTCCTGTCGGAGCCGGAGAGATCTGAGGCCACAACCTGTCATGTGCGAGGAGCAAAGATCCTTATCGGGATTGCCTTTCAAAGGAGCTTCAAAGACTGCAAGGGAGATTTTTTTTTTACAGAGGGAACAGTTCCTGGGGACAGCGGGTGCTTGGGGAGGGGGTCGGGAAGCGGGGCTGTGCCTGGAGGGGAGCAGCGTGCAGGAGCCTGCTGGGGCGAGGTCTGACTGGGAGAGGGATGGTGCTGGCTGCTGCTCCGCATAGCTGTGCTGCGTAAACACCGGGGAGAGCAGGGGAGTGGTGCTGGAGCGGTGTTCTCCGGGAGAAAACACGGCTGGGAGAAAGGGGAGGGAGTCCTGGAGTCGGCCGTGGGCAGCGTATCCCTGCACGGTGCTCCCTGGCTCGGCCCATGGAATGCTGCTCCCGTCCCACGCGGGACGAGTGGGACTCGCAGCCTTGGGGGGTGACCGGGTCCGGCTCCCGCCACCGAGAGCCCGTGGAAGGTCCAGTACAACGTCCCTGACTGGGAATTACGGGCGTATGATTTATGTGGGGCTCCATGAATGATTTATACCGCGTTAAGTGATGATTTAGGGAGAAAACGCAGCCCCCTGTACGGAATCTTTAATGAAAAGTGTCAGTTCTCCGGGATTTATTTCCGAAGCGGCGTTTGAACCCGGCGTGTTTGACATCAATCACGTCTAATTGTCAGGTTATGATTAATGAACATATGCCGGCCGTTTGTCTCCCTAATTAAACTTTATGTTCCCTTCGTCTGGCAAAGCAAAACAAGTTTACGCCGTGGGATGTGCTGGTTCCAAGGGTCTGGGTGTGAGAAAGTGCCCGGATTCCCAATTCCCAGATGAAGAGTAGGCTGAGGGACTCCTGCATTTGCAGAAAGGCAGGTTTGCCTCGGCTCAGGAGGCAGAGGTGGCCTGCCCCTCTCTTTAAGATGGAGCTGCTGCCTAAATGGCATTTAAAATCATGGAATCATAGGATACCTGGAGTTGGAAGGTACTCACAAGGATCATGGAGTCCAACAATCCCAAGAATCCCACCTTTACACTCCTTGGATAATTCCAAGCCTCTCTGTAGTGGGAGACAAGCCCAAGGTGGTTTGTGACCCTGCACTCTCTTGGCTCACAAGGAAACACAGATCCTGATCTCAGAGATGCTGGAGTTACAGAGATCTCCAGCCCCAGGGAGCAGCGGGGAATTGGGCAGCCCTGCACCACTCAGGCAGGTTCTTTTCCATACCCTCAGTGATCTGCCAGAGCTCAGGATTCCGCGTGAGCACCTCGAGGGCAGGATCCCTTGGGCTTCACACCACTTCCATGCCCAGGAATAATCCAGCTCCTTTTCTTTCAGGACATAGACAAGTTTGGGAATGAGATCACCCAGCTGGCTCGCCCGCTCCCGGTCGAGTACCTCATCATAGACGTGAGTATTCCCTGCACGTGTTTGCTTCCCACAGGAGATGGTCAGAGCGGAGCAACTCCTAACCCACCTCTGAAATCCCCAGTGGAGGTGATTCCTGAGACAGATTATCCTCTTCTGCCTGCTGCTGCCAGGCATTCCTAGCAGGGAGGCAGCTGCCCTGCTCCGTGGGGTCGGTGTGGTGCCAGGGAGCGCATTTGTTTCCCAGGAAAGCACTGCCTGGTGCCTTATCACGGCTCTGAGCTGGCCCAGAGCCACGTGGCCGGGAAGCAGCAGCCCCACGGACCCGTGTCCCGGGCACTGCCTAATGAGGAAACTCCAGAGCAGCAATTAGAGATCCATGTCCTCCGAGTGACTCAGCAGGTTGTCCAGAAATGCCTTTTCTTGGAGGAGGGAATTGGTGCTCTGGCACGGCTCGGCCGTAGCGGAGCTGCTGCCAGGCACGGCACGGCTCAGCCCCGGGGCTGGGAAGCAAAGTTCCGGCGTGGAAGGCAGGAAAGCAAATAATTGGGATGCCAGATGATATTGCTGGAGTTGGAGGTGGTGCCAACAACCATTAGATCCACCTGGAGCAGCCTCTCTGGTCCAGCTGCCCCTGGCACAGGCAGTGCCGGAGCACGGGAATTCCTGCAGGAGTGAAGGCACCTGTTCCTGGGATGCCTGGGATGTCACTGGGATGAAAACAGAGGGGTGGAATGTGCATTAGGATCCCCCCAGGACCTCCCTCCAGCAGCAGCTGCCTGGCACAGGGCAGAGCTCTGCCGGGATCGCTGTGTCCCGGTGACCTGTGCAGAGAGGGATGCTCTCCATGGCATCTGTCAGGACCAAACCCATCGTGTCCCTCCAGCTTCCTTAGAAAGGGAGCCAAGGGGTGTGGTGATGGAGTATCACTTTAAATTAAATTAAAAGCCATCAGATCCGTGCAGGGTCCCTCACTGTTTGGCTGTTTGGATCATAGCCGTGGCTGTTCTCAGCTATCTGGACTCTCTTCCCGTATCCCACCGGTCTCTGATCATCCTTCCTTGGATTTTTTCTTTTTTTTAGATTACTACGACTTTCCCCAAGGATCCAGTCTACACTTTTTCTATTTCTCAAAATCCATTCCCCATCGAGAACCGCGATGTGCTGGGAGAAACTCAGGTGAGGGGCGATTCCTGACGGAGCCGGGTTCCATAGGGATGGGCTCTGCCTCCCTCGTGCTCGCTGACATCTGCAGAGGGACAGCTGTGCCCTCGAGTCACCCCTTCCCGGTTCAGCTTGCCAAGGTCCTTCCTGCACGGAGCAGTGTCTGCATGCCAATGCCGACTGCCGGCCGGTGCCGAGCTCCCGCCGCATCCATGATGGGATCAGGGCTCCCTGTGCCTGCCAGGCAGCTCTGGGGGGGCCAGAGGGCTCCAGCCCCATGGTGACAGCACAAACCTGCTGAGACTGGAGTCTGTTCCTGCTCCCAGAGCGCTGCCTTCCCTTCCTGGGTGGAATCTTTAGGCACAGAAAGCTGTTCCTGCAAGAGGCCAGGGCAGAGGACGGGGAGGAAGGGGCCGCTCTGTCCTCTACTCCCTCTTTTTTGTAGGAACAAGGCTGGAGTTGCCTGGCTCCCCCTCAGCACCTGTTGGATCTGAGATCGGTTCTGTGGGTGCTGGGGTTGGTCAAGGGGAGCTGCTGTGGGTCCAGAGATGTTTTTTCCTGGAAGTTGTTAGCTGGGATTCAGTCAGCCAGGTGGGGATCTGATTTTGGGAATGTCCCTGCACATTGCAGACAATAGCCAGAGGGACAGGAATATCTGTTAGTGGATCCAAATACAAATTGACTTATTTTCATTACTGTCCCCTCTCTCCAGGACTTCCACAGTTTGGCCACGTACCTGTCCCAAAATACTTCCTCCATTTTCCTAGACATCATTTCCGATTTTCATCTGCTCCTCTTCCTGGTCACAAACGAGGTCATGCCTCTGCGGGTATGTAACGTGGCAGGGAGGGTCCTGTCCCCACACCATCCCCCCCATCCCAGGGCCCTCAGCCCCTCAGGGGTCCCTCAGGTGGGCGGAGGTGACCATTCCTGCCACCCGTGTCCCTGGGCAGGGCCTTGTGCTGGCTCTTCCCAGCCAAGGCGTTTGGAGAAGGTTCAAAGAGTTTTAAAGCCTTTTTCAAACTCTAAGCACGGAGCCCCTGAGCTGCTGGGAGCACTGAGGGGGGTGGTTGTCCACATGATCCCAGAGCCAACTTGGCTGCGGCTCCCAGAGCTGGAAATGTTTTAAAAATTATCTCAGAATCAGGAATTTGGTGGGAACAATAAGGAGGTCGGAGCCCCCAGAACTCAAGGCCAGTGAGGTCCTGGCCGTGCAGCTCTGCTGCCCTTGGCCGGGCACCGGGGGCCTGGCGGCTGCCCCGGCACCACCGGAGCTTCCCAGTGAGATCCAGCTGGGCCGCGTTTGCCAGAGGCTGCGCATGTGTGAGGCAGCCGGGATGACCGTGGGCAGCTGGAGATCGGGACGGGGACAGGGATGGGGGCTGGAGTGCTCCAGCATGGAGGGTTTGCACCTCTGGGAGCTGGGATTGGCTCACAGTGCTGGGACACTGTCCCACGGTGGTAGGGAATACCTCCTGGAAGCAGAGGAGGGGAAGCTTTTGGGGTGTTGGGGTCTGTCTGAATGCTGGGGGAGCAGAGGGATAAACTGGGGCACCCCAAGGATGTCGGGAAAGGGGGAACAGCTCAGACTCGGGGTCCTGCCTTGCACTGGAGGGGTCTCCAGTGCTCATTTCCCACCTGTGACTTCCAGGACAGCATCAGCTTGTTGCTGGAAGCCGTGAGGACCAAAAATGAGGAGCTTGCACAGACCTGGAAAAAATCGGAGCAGTGGGCGACCATCGAGCAGCTCTGCAGTAAGAGGGGGTCCCTGGGGCAGGGCGTCCCTCAGGGAGGGGGTCCCTTGTCCCTTGGCAGAGCTGTCTGGGGGTTGTGTGGAGCTGCTCCCAAGCTGCCATAGACGCTGCTGGAGGCTCGTGGCGGGGGGAAGCTGTTCCTTGGTCACGGGATCCTGGAACGGTTTGGGTCGGAAGGGATCTTAAAGCTCATCCCACCCCCTGCCATCTTCCACCAGACTAGATTGCTCCAAGCCCCATCCAGCCTGGCCTGGAGCGCTTCCAGGGATGGGGCAGGGCTGGTGAGCGGGGGCTGCAGGGTGGGACGTGCAGCGGGATCCCAGCACTGCCCCGGGCTCTCTCCCGCAGGCACGGTGGGGGTCCCGCTCCCGGGAATGCAGGAATACGGCACCATGGGGGCCTCGTCGCACGCCGTGGCCGCGGCCATGTGGCCCTGCCAGCACTGCACCTTCATGAACCAGCCGGGCACGGACCACTGCGAGATGTGCAGCCTGCCCCGTTCCTAGCCCCGCTCCTGCCCGGAGCGGCCGGCGCGGCACCTGTCCCTTCCCTCTCCTCCCTTCAGCTTCCAGCCCGGGCTGCAGAGCCCGGCACGGGTGGCTCCAGCCCCCCAGTTACTCCTCGCTCCCTTTTGGGGGCTCCCAGCCCGGACATCCAACGCTTTCCTCAGCCCGTGCCCGGGCTGGCCCCCCACCACCCTCAGCTGCTGCCAGCCTGCCCTGGGGGAGTTGAGGGGCTTAGGGAGCTGCCCGTGCCCGCTTCCTACCCAAGGGGAGAGGGAGGCTTTGGCATCTCCCTGCCCACAGCTTTGCTCTCATTCCCTGCCCGCCTGAGTGCCTGGATCCCGACAGCTCCGGCACTGACCAGCCCGGCGGCACGGGCAGGTGGCTGTGACGTTTTCGGAGCAGGACAGGCACCCCTGGACACCGAGCATGGGGTAGGCATGTGCCAGTTCGTGGCTTGGCACTGCTTGGTGAGCTTTGGCACCCCATGGGGGCTGCGGGAGGGGTGTCCCCTCCGGGTGCTGTGTCCCCCCGCTGCGCACGGTTGGGCTCCCAGGGAGGGGGTGCAGGGCAGCCACGTAACTCGGGCACCCACCTCGCCTCCATCGTGCCCTGGGAGCCAGTCCTACAGTTGGTGCCTTCCCACGTCCCTCCGGAGCGTGTCCTGGCCGGAGCTGGGGCTCAGGGGTCTTGCCCCCCAGCCTCCCTTCAGCCCCTAGCTGGGGCTGCCCTGGGCACCACTGGGCAGGGGAGGGGCAGGCGGATGCTGGAGGGGCTCAGCCCTCCTCTCACAGGGCCTCCGACCCCCAGGCCCATCCTAGAGCTCCCCAGCCCTGGCTCTGCGGGCTCTGGTTCAATCCCGGGGGCACCGGTTCCAGCGCTGCCCTGTGTCCCCACATGGGAGGGGTCCGGAGGCCTGGTCCTGCTCCAGGACAGCACTGCCCAGACCCCAGCAGGGCAGGGACCCCCAGTCCCCCGCCCCTTGCTGGGGCTTTCCAAAGGCTTCATCCCAAGGCCCGGCTCCGGGCTGCGGTTGCTTTTCCCCTGGGTGTGCTGGGGTTTGGGGGTGCAGCGCTGGGAGCGCCCGGGCCGGGCTGGGCTGACCCAGGCGCGGGGGCTGCAAGTAACGTGGAATAAAAGCACCTCAAACCAGAGCCTCCTGCACTCTTTCACCTGGCCCGGGGTGCTCCGCATTCCCAACGGGAATGGGGGAATGCTGCACCCCAGTGTGTGCCTCTTGTGCTCCCTCACCTGGGCCTGGATGGGGCTGGGATGCTCTGCGTTCCCAGCGGAATCTGGCAGGCCCTGTGTCAAAACACTGTCACCTGGGATGGGGCTGGGATGCTCCACATGCCCGATGGGAATGGAGGAACGCTGTGCCCCAGCACGGTGCCACTTGTGCTCCATTATCTGTGCCAGGATGGGGCCAGGATGCTCCATGTTCCCAGCTGGAACAGGGGGACACAGCACCGCACCTCCTGTGCTTTGCCACCTGCGACCAGCCAGGGCTGGGATGCTCGGCGTTCCCAGCGGGAGCTGGGCACCCTGCTCCCCAGAGCCGTGCCACCTGCACTCCATCACCGCGACGGGCCGGGACGCTCCGCATTCCCGGCGGGCCTCTGTGTCCGGGCTCGTGTCCGCGGTCTGTTTGCAATCAGCCCGGGAGCCGCGTGCGGCCGGGCCCGGTGCCAGCCCCAGCCTGCAAAAGGGGGAGCGGGAGCGGCGGGAGCCAGAGCCGGGGAGCACAGCCCGGCGAGCGGCCGCGGCAGCGGGGAGGTGGCACGGAGCTCGGCCCTGGGGGACGCGACACCCCCGGGGACACGGCCCCGCCATGGCGCGGCTGCTCCCCCTCCTGCTCCTCGCGGCTCTGGGCTGCGCAGCCAAGCCGGGCCGGCGGCCGGAGGCGTGGGACGATGGAGCGGATGGTAATTCCCGCCCCTCGGGACCCCCTTCCCGCTTGGGACCCCCTTCCCACCGGGCTGCGGGCACGGGGAACGGCCTGACCGGGCAGCTGCCCTGCGTGTGGGGCCGGAGGGGTCCTGTCCGGGGCTGGAGGGGTCCCAGGTGAGGGGCTGGGTGAGGGTCTTGCCCTGGGTCGGGGGGCTGCTCCCGGGGGACTGCTCGCCGTCCCACCCCGGCCCCTCCAGCCCAGAGAGCCTCGGCGAGGGGCTGCGCCAACCTGACGCTGGTCCTGGACAACTGGAAATTCGCCATCACGTCCCAGCTGCGGAACCTGCTGGTGTCGGACCACCAGACCGTGCTGCCCGACTACGGCAGGTGAGGGGCCAGGGGTCCCTCGGGGGACTTTGGGGGTCCCTGGGGGGGATTTGGGGGGTCCCTGCCCTCACGCCGCTGCGCCCGCAGGATCCCGGCGCTGTCGGGGGCCCTGGATGAGCTGTACCGGGATTTCCGCGCCCTGAAGGAGCAGCTGGGCCGGCTCTCGGATCGCTTCGCCCATCTCGAAGCCTCCGTGGAGCAGCTGAGCCGGGCCCGGGGCTCTGCGGCCCCCCCGCGCCGGGGAGGGGTCCTCCAGAGCCCCCGCAGGGCCCTCGGGACCCCGCAGTGAGCGACCCTCGCCT
>VXAZ01000780.1:290156-314128 GCA_013399875.1 Gymnorhina tibicen | reverse complement strand
ACGGCGCGGGCGGGTGAATGAACGGGCGCGCGCGGGGGCACCGCGCCGGACCCGTGCGGCCCGGTAAGGTCCGGTAAGGCTCCGTACGGCTCGGTAGGGTCCGGTAAGGCAGCGTGCGGCTCGGAACGGCTCGGTACAGCTCGTTGCCCGTGCCAGGCGTGGGTACGTGCAGGTGGGGAGCGAGTCCACGCGCGGGTGTGACGGTGCCGGGGCTCGCGTGGGGCGGGCGCGATGCGTGTCCAGCGTGTGCGTGGCCGCGCGAGGATTCCCCCGTGGTTGTGTCCCCGGTGCTGTGTCCACCCGCACGCCCCTCTGTGCCTTGCACACCCACGCGTGTTTTGTTCTGGGGGGCGAGGGGGGCTTCCCGGGGCCCCCCACGGTTTTGCATCTGCATCTGCATCGCTCCTGCCCAGCCCCCGGGCAGCACCAGCGTCCCAAAGGCTTGGGGACCCCCATCCTGAAATCCATCCCATGGTGAGCACCCACTGTCGAGCCCCACGGCTGACGCTGGGGTGACACCGTGGCGGGGACACCACGGCCGCTCACCTCCCCCCAGCACAGGCTGTGCTGTTTGTCCCACGCTGCTTTAACCCCCCCCAGATGGGTTGGGCCACTCGCTTCCATCCTCCTCATCATGCCCATAAATTCATTCCCAATCCCGTTCCCAACCTGCCAGGCCCTCGCGGGACACGCGGCGGCTCCCAGCCCGTGCTAGAGATACGGACTGAACTTTGGTCCCTGAGCAATTAAGGTGCCTGAAACTGCACTTCATTAATGGTTGTTCCGCAATAAAACCCATCAAACTGCCCTTATTTGCAATATAAAACTGCAATTTGTTTTAATTTATGTTTTTCAATCCCTGCCGGGTGGTTCCCGGGATATGGCAGGCATCTGTCACCGGAACCAGCCGTCGGGACCAGGGTGGCCCTGGGTGCTGGGTGCCGGTCCCTGGGTGAAGGGGGAACATGGGGTGGGGTGTGGGTGGGCTTGCCCCAGGTCTGGAGAGGGGGTTCCCATTCCTTCCTATTCCCCCTGAACCCTGCGCTGTGTCTCCCAAGAAGGGAGGGCAGGGATGCTCCCAGGGAGCTCGTGGTTCCAGGGAAGAGCATCCCTGTGCCATGGGAGGTTCATGGGAGCCCCCTGGCACGGAGCTGCCACTGAGGCGAGTTCCTGAACAAGGGTGGGATGGGGTGGGAGCAGAGATGGACCCAGCTGTTTTCCTGGGACAGCATCACCCGTGGGAGCCGGGAATCTGGCTCAGCTCAGCACAGCGTGTGTGCCAGCACACGTGTGCACATCCCTGCGGAGCGCCATCGGACACAGCAGCGGCCCCCGGACATCCCGAGCGGTTTGTACTTCCACAAAGCAGCGCAGGATCCCTGCGGGATCAGCCAGCCCTGAGCCCCCATTTCTAATTACAGTAATTGTGGCTCTGGCATCCTCCGGGGCTGGTTGTTCTCCGTGGCTCCAAATCCAGCGGGAGGAATCTGGGCCATGGGGCAGGACCGGGAAGGGCTCTGGGCCACCTGGGATTCCCAGTGGATCCTGTGGTGGGACCGCTGCCGCTGGCTCCCAAACCCAGCAGGGCCCTTTGCCGGCTCCCAGTGTCCCCTGCCGGCAGAGCAGGGGCGGGGGTCCCTCGTGCTGGTGCCTGGCCGTGCAGAATTTCTTTCCAGGGAATTCTCCCTTGCTCTCGGCAGGTTCGTGATGGGAAACTGCCCTGGTGCTGCTGGGACAGAGCCCGGCTCCTGCTGGGGGCAGAATTTGGGATGTTCGGAGCTGCCGAGCAGCTGACGGTACCTGAGGGGCTGGAGAAAACCTCATTCCCTGGGGAAGGGCACGGACGAGCCCCGGGGCTGTGGCACAGGAGGGTGGCAGAGCGGGGGCTGCTCCCCCGGTGTCCCCACCCCGTGTCACGGGGACTCCTGGCTGGCTCTGCACATTTCCCAAGCCCCCGGCTCCCACTCGGACATGGAGAAGCCACCAGAGCCCTTTTCCTGACCGTGGCTCGGCTCCCCCGAGTGACATTCCCGAGGGGATCCCTCATCCCACCCCGAGGACGCACACGGACCTGGCCACCGCTCCGGCACGGGAGCCAGCAAAACACAGCCGGAGCTACCGATCCCCCGCCGCACCTGGAGGGAATTAGGCCGCCTGTTCACCTCCCTGCAAACCTTTTGTAGAGCGAATTCCTGCGGTTTCCCATCGCAATTGCTGCAAATTATACGAGCGCCTCGTTTCGTTCCGACGGGAACGTGCCTTTGGCGTGTGCCACTCCGAGCTGCCGCCACGCCTGGCCTCGGGGGACCCTTGCAGAGCCCCCCCACATCTTTCCTTCTTTTTCCCTTATCCTGTGGGATGTGGGGGGTACGTCCGCGGCAGAGCTGGGGATGGCTCCGGTTGGGATGGGGAGCAGATGTGCGTGCACAGCTGGATGCGTGCCCAGATGTGCAGGCGGGAGGCGATGCTGGGGGTGGTGGGCTGCCCTCGAGGGGCCTTTCAGGGGCCCCCATCACGCCGGGGACCCCCACTCAGGTGCCAGCGCTGCCGCAAGATGTGTGGTCATGCGCGTATGTGCATGTACATGCATGTAAAGGCGTGCACGCACCCATGTTCGTGCCTTTCCACGCATGGATCTGAATCGATGTGTGTCCTTGTGCATTCCCGCACCTCCCTGGGCGTGCTCAGCACTCCGGGGGTGCCCCCACCCATGGGGACCCCCCGTTTACCCTCCCAGCACCAGCGAGTCCAGGCCTCCAAGGCGGCAGGAGCGTCCCCACTCCGCCGCGCGGACCACGTGACTTCCTGCGGCGGCGGCGGAAGCCGGAAGTGCCGCTGTGGCCGGTGCCGGGTCGGGGCGGGCCCGGTGGGGCCATGGCGGGCACGGGCGGCTGAGGGGGACCGGGTGCACCGGGCGCTCCGAGCCGGCCGTGGGGCGCGAGGAGCGGCCACAAACCGGGTCCTCCGCCGCGGGGACCCTCCGCCGCGGGCCATGGCGGCGGCGGCGGCGGCGGCGGGTTCCAACTGGGGCCTGATCATGAACGTGGTGAACAGCATCGTGGGCGTGAGCGTGCTCACCGTGCCTTTCTGCTTCCGACAGGTGAGGGGCCGCCCGGCTGGGCGCTGTGTCCGAGCGGGGAGCGGGGTCCTGCCGGTGTCCCTCGGGCTGGGGCGGGGGTGTGGGTCCGTGCCCTTGGCGGCCTAAAGCCCCGGCGAGCTCCTCCACGGCCGGGGGAAGGCGGGCAGAAGCCACCTCTGCCCTTCTGGCCCGAATTTGGGGGGTGGTTCCCTGGTTGGAAGGGAAAGTCAGCAAAGGAAACACTAAAGACCCGGATCGGGCATCTCGTGTTCCAAACACCGCGTTTTTCTTAGTCGTGAATTCTCCAGCTCAAAACTTCTGCACCGAACTCTGGGTTTTTCCCTGTCTTGTGGTCTCCAACTGACCCACACCCCTCGCAGGGATCTGCCCCCGTGCCCACGGCCTCGCCTGGCTCAGACACGGCAGGGAAAGGGCAGCTGGGATGGGGATCTGGGCCTGTTCCAAGCCACCTGCTTGGTGCCCCGTGGTTCCCACCCCTGGGAACAGGGAAGGCAGCGAGGCAGGAGCTGCGTGAGGAGTTTGGGTTGTTGATAAATAAGTTTGCAGCAGAGGTGGCACCGCGGGGTCTGTCTGCGCTCCCTGACCCCGCTGGGAGCTGTGGAGGGTGCTGGGGGACGAGCCAGGGTGGAAGTTCTGCTCCAGAATCTGCTCCCAGTTCACTCCTCGGTGCTGAGACTGGTGCAGCTGGGAGCTGTGGGAAGCAGGCGTGCCTTCCACGTGTCCGTGTGCTGTGGAGAGAGCGATACGGAGCTGGTACCTCCCTCCCAGCCGGGAGGAAGGGGACAGGACTTCCTGAAGGAGGGAAAAATGTGGCTGAAATACGTGGGGAAGCCTGAGGGGTGCTGAGGGAGGGTGGGAGGGCCGTGGAGGGGGGCCTGACCCCCCATCTCCTGCTGGTCTCTTCCCCCTCTGCTCCGTTCCAGTGTGGGATCGTCCTGGGAGCTGTGCTGCTGATCTTCTGCTCGTGGATGACTCACCAGTCCTGCATGTTCCTGGTGAAGTCGGCCAACCTCAGCAAGCGCAGGACCTACCCCGGCCTCGGTGAGATCCCAGCTCTGGGGCTGCTTCCCAGCCCTCCCCGTCTTTTAACTGCAGTGTGACCTTGGCCTCCGAATTTACATTTCCTCAGTGGTGCCGTTGGAACAACAAATGTTTTCTTGCTGCAGTTCCCAGTTTCCCTCGTTCTCCTGCCTCGGCCTCTCCCCTGGGGCGGCCGGGGTTGGATCCTGCTCCTGACAGCCCAGTTAATGGGTGCTGAGTTGTTTTGACTCCACGGGGCAGGGGAGGAGATGATCCAAACCCCAGCTCCCGGGAGCCATCTGGGATGAATTGTGGGTCTGGGATGAATTAATTATGGGTCTGGGCACGAGTTCCCCACCCAGCGCTGCCGGGACAGCGGGTCCTGCCAGCCTGGCACGGAGCTGGGCTGCCTGGATCCGAGCTGGGAGCTCCTTTATGGCTCAGCAGAGAGGAAACAGAGCGAGGTTCCAAAGGGCTGAGAAAATAAAAACATCTGGAAGATCCCTGGGTGGGTTTTGGCAGAGCCCGGCCGCCCTCGGAGCTCAGCGCTGGCGCCGGGATTGGCCTCTGCTCGTGGCCTCTCCTGGGATTCTGACTGACTTGGGGAGCAGGAGGAGGTGTTTGGGTTCCAGTCCTTGCCGTTGGCATACGAAGCAGCAGGAAAAGTCGCCTTTTCCTTGTTCTCCCTTTCTTTTCTGTGGGAGGAGGGAGCTGGCTGGTGCTGCCCTGGCACACGGGCCCGCACCAGCTGCTGACAGATGGGTTTGCTCCTCCCTCAGAGTGCCCGAGGTGCTGCTCCCAGGAAGCACATCCCGGCTTCTGCCGGCTTGTATCTGCTAGAAACGGAAAAGATGGAGAAGCTCCGTGGTCTGGGAGGTTGTTTTGGTGCCAGAGGGAAGGGGGAGCCCCCGGAGCACCCGGCCCAGCTGCCGGTGCCGCCGCTCCCTGCCCCTCACAAGACGCCTTTGTGTGCTGCTTCCCGGAGGACAGAGAGTCCCCTCCACCTTGGAGCGTGGCCCGGGAAGAAGGGATCCTCCGCACGCCCCGAAGCCAAGGGGCTGGAATACAGAGAGGGCCAGTAATGCTTCCCAGCTTCCTCCTGGCAGGCGGAGGCTGGCAGCAGCGCCTGTGCCCGCTCCTGGTGCCCTGGGAGAGGTGCCATGGGCCGGGAGCGCTCCCACGCCGCATCCCAATGCTCCGAGGTCGGGCAGCTCCACACAGACCCCCTTTGTCCCCGCAGGCTGGGCCCGGGGACATCTGCGGGCACTCCTGGGAGGCTTTGGCAGCGCTGAGCCGCGGAGGAAAGTTGTGCACATTCCCTGCGGGCAGGCAGTGCCTTCCGGAGGAACACCGGGAGCGACGGCTCCGGCACAAAGGGCGTCCCAGGCTGGGGCTGGCGGTGGCTCGTCACCCCTGCGTGAAGGGGAAGGGCTGCAGGGAGATGTGCGGGTGAGGAGGGAAGTGGGATGCAGCTCCCAGATGGATTTTAACCGGGAGATGAGTGAATTCCTGCCCTTCCAGCGGCGCTCGGGATGTGCAGGGGCTGTGCCGGGCAGCTCCTGGGGGGCGGCTCAGCCTCGCAGGACAAAGGGCTGAAGCTCTGTCCCAGGAACCACACTGGGTTTAAAAGGCTTCTCCAGGTACTGAGCAAACTCTGCCAGGTTCGGGGGCATTCCAAGATCCCGTTCCAAGGATTTGACTTTACTGTTTATTTTACAGTCGTCACCTCCTGGAGAAGATAAAGAATCCCATTTTTCCATTGTCCCCAGGTGGGGATGCCTGCCCGTAGCGTTTGGAGGCTTGTTCTCATTGAACATTGATTCCAAACAGCCGGGGAGATGGGCTGGCTCCAGCATCACCTGTGGCTGTGTCCGTATCCTGAGTGGGATGTGCGCTGGAAGGATCAGCAGCACCATTCCTCCATTCCCCCGAGCTCAGCCTTTTAATGACCCATTCCAGGAGGGATGTTTTCCTCTTGCTGGCTCTTCTTTCTCCTCCCAGACCCTTCGTCTGTGGGCCTGACTCCCCCCTGCCAGGGCTGTTGCCTTTTCCCTCATGGTTGTGAATTCCCAAAGGAGGCCGGAGCGGAGCGGCCGCTCCCTGTGCCCGGGCACGGTGCCTGGTGGCGGCTGTCCCACTGCCCTGTCACTGATCCAGCAGCTATTTTGGGTGCTCCCCCACATCCCTGCTCCGGGCTGTGGGTCCCTGCCGTGCCTTTTGCTCATTCTGTGGGAGAACATCTCGTTTCCTGAATTTTTAGCTCGAGTAGAGTCCAAGGAAATCAAGAGTTGAAGTTAATATTTAAAATAGCAGAAGAAGCTTCCAGAAAGGATTCGAGTTTGTTTTCTGGCGGGCGCTGGGAATGTTGGGCTGTGCCTTGAGGGAAAGCAGAGGGGACTCCAGGGTGGTGGGTTCATGCTGGACCTCACTGGCAGATTTGGGCACTGTGGTCTGGGTTTGGCACCAGAGCTCCCCATTCCCGTTCTGCCCAGTAAGAGCTAAAAATAGAAGTAAAAGTTTTCTTGGCATTGTCTTTTTAAGAGAAAACCCAATGATTTTAGGACTACTGAGCATTTTCTGCTCCAACCCGAGGATGGGAGGGGGGAAAGCAAAGCCTTGGCAGCAGCCCTTTGGTGTGGGTTGGGAGCACTGGGTATTCTGGGAATGGGATTGAACGTTCTGGGCACCAGCTCAGCTCTCCCAGCCAGCGATGTCGGGCGGCCCAGTTCGAGGGGGAAGATAAAAATAAAAAGGGGACTTGGATTGGAATTCTGCACCACTTTAACTTTCGCCACACACAATCTTGTACAGGAATATTTTCTCTCCCATTGCCTTTAATGGCTGCCATGTGTGGCTGCTGCTTCACACCACTTCTGGTTTTAAATAGAAAAAAAGAACCTGCTTGCTGGCTTTCCCTCATCCCTGTTCCTGTCTTATGTGGTTTTCAGTTTCCAGAGGGAAAGGCTGAAAAAGAAAGTGGGAGGGTGAGGGAAACAGCCCCAAAATACCAGTGGTGGGTTCCTGCTGCACTGCCCTGTGCCACTGTTAGTGTCTAATTGTGAACTGACATCTTGCCCTGTTCTGGACCTTTCTTTGACTAACTTCCACTCTTTTCTCCCTTTTATGCCAGCATTTCATGCCTATGGAAAAGCAGGAAAAATGTTGGTGGAAACAAGGTAAATCTGCTGCTTATTCAAAGTGTGAACAGTTTGGGTGTCTCTGGTGAAAACTTTCCTGAGCCTTGCTGTGCTCTCCTTCCTTCCCCTCCTGCCTTCTGGAATTCAGCAGGAGCCTGAGTGAGATCCCCTGAGCTCACAGGTGTCACCTCCATTCCCCCCGTTCCAGAGCTCCCGGAGACGGGAGCGCTTCCCAGGCGCAGGGAGCGCAGAAGGTGGGGATGAGCTCGTCTCCTGTTCTGCTGTGAAATCACAGGCGTGTCGCTCGTGGCAGCTTTCCAGGGGTGACATCCCTGCTGCTGAGTTCGTGGGAGGGAGTGTTTGCTTCCTTGGATCCCGGGATCTGCTCTGGTCCTGCCCTCTCTGCTCCCTTCCCTGCGAGATGCCTTGAGGGGGAGTCCTGCCTCCATCTCAGGGCAGACTCTGCTGCCTGCCGTGACCCCAGTGCAGATCTCAGGTGATGGCACAATCCTCACAGCCCTGCTTTTTCCAGCAGGGATTCTTTTGCAGGCATGTTGAGCCCAGGGCAGGCAGCGGTGCCGGCTCCTTCCCCCTCCCCAGCTGCAAACTTCTGCACAGCACTAAAAATACACAGAATATTCCTCAGATGTTACTTGTCCATGCAAGCAGAGGCTGTAATTGCCACAGGGATGTTCTATAATTGGAATTGGGAAGGAAAGTGGTCCAGGAGTGGGAGGAGAAGCAGTTCATGGACAGTCTTTTCATTAAAGTGTGGTCCATTGTGTGGAGAAACATTGGAGAGCCCATTGGATATCGAGACTCTCATGGCAGGGCCCTGCTGTGGGTGTGGGGCTCTGAGAGCCTCGTGCTGATTCTTTTGAATTTTTCCAGGAGTTGAAGGAGTCCTTGTCATCTCCAAGGTTAGTTTTCCTCGGTCTTTTTTCCATGGCTCCCAACAGGAGTTAAACCCACGCACGGGATGCAGGCAGAGCTGCGTCTGCCAGTGTTCGGTGTGGATGGATGGAGGTTCTCTGGTGGCTGGTTTGTTGGGATGGAGTGCAGAAGGGGTGTCCTGCTCTTCCCAAGGCTGAGGGTGGAAGCGTGGCCCTCCTGACCGGTCCCTGTTTGTGTTTGCAGCATGATCGGGCTGATGTTGGGCACCTGCATCGCTTTCTACGTCGTCATCGGCGATCTGGGCTCCAACTTCTTTGCCCAGATGCTCGGATTCCAGGTGAATAAATTACTCCTGTGCTGCTCCCAGACCTTGCACTGAGCCCTGTGTTCCCTGGATACAGCAGAGCTCCTGCCTCGGAGTGTGCTCAGCACCGCCTGGGCTCCCAAGGGGGCTTGGTGGGGTCCCCTCACGGAGAGATCCTCGTGCACGGAGCCTCCGGCTCTGGGAAGCTCAGACATGTGGCAAACAATCAGCTGTGTGAAACTCCAATAAGGCATTTCCATCAAAGGAATTCTTTTTAACTTGGTCCCTTATTAATTCTGGAGCAGATTCCTGGGGGAGATAATGCTTCCTGCCTTAATTCCTGCCCCAGTGGGTAGTGACAGGCAGTTCCTCTGCCCGAGCTCTCCTCCCTGTAGTTCAGGAGGGATTTTTGTCCTGTCCCTCGCTGTTTTTGTGGCCGAAGTCTCTGTGTTCCTGCCTCCTCAGCCGTGTGATGAGCCCGCTGCTGGCTCAGGGTGCTCAGAGGCAGGAGGTGCTCCTCGGAGCCGGCACGAGGGCCGTGCAGGGAAGCAAAAGGATTTTTGGTAGAGTGTTATCTGTGCTGCCTGATGCTCCTAAGCTCAGATTAAGGGACTGTGAAGTTAAAAAAGATGCGTTGAGGCTGCAGCCAAATTAGGTATTAAATATTTCCAAGCATTCCAGAGTGTTCTGCCATAATAAATACCAGTGTGAGGCTTTGATTAATTTTCTGGATCGGAGTTTTCAACACTTTCAATCTCTCGTCTCCCCAAGTAAATTTAGGTTTTATTTAATTGCATGAAAATACCTAAATAGCTTGTGCTGGATTAGCATTTAACCCCCCCCAGCCACCCCCCAAATTCTTCCAGCTCGGACCTGTCACACACTGCAGAGCAACAGTGGCACCCAGTGACTGTCTCAGCTCAGCACAGACGGAGCCCACAGAGCGCCGAGCTTGCAGCATCTTCAAACACCCCCGGACACAGAATGTCACTGCTTGAAGTTGCTTTTCACTCTGGGAAGATGAACCGTGCCAGGGTTTGCTCACTGGGTGGGTGTGTTGAGCACCCTCCCTGCTCCAGGTGTTCACGCCGGTCCCGTTTCCAGGTGTCGGGCAGCTTCCGGATTGTCCTGCTCTTCGCTGTCTCCCTGTGCATCGTCCTTCCCCTGAGCCTCCAGAGGAACATGATGGCCTCCATCCAGTCCTTCAGTGCCATGGCTCTCATCTTCTACACCGTGTTCATGTTCGTGGTGGGTACGGACACCGGGAATCCCATTTTCCTGCTTCCTGTTGCTTTTTAGTTACCGCTTCCACCTCCCGCACACTCCTGCGGTTCCCTCGTGGAGCCCCAGCCCTGTCTCCCCCAAATTTCAGGACCGGAAGAAAAGGAAGGTGTGGGAATTCTTTCCGTGTAGGCTGTGCAGGGTCACACCTCAGAGCTGCCTCCCTAGGGAGGTGTGGAGCCTCCCAGGAGCTGTGCCTTTAAGAAACCACAACATTCGTAGAGTTGGCTGCGCTGAAACATCTCTGGGGATTAGAAACCCCATCCAAGGGTATTATAAACAGACATTCAGACATATTTACCTTCTGCTTCCTGTGCAACCCAACTCCTGCCAGTTCCTGTGTCCATGGCAAGGGAGCTCCCTGGCCTTGGCTCCTCCCCCTTTCCATGAAGTTTTTCCTTCTCTTTGGCGAGCTGGTGGTGTTAAATGGCCCTGGAGCAGCAGGTGGGATCCTGTTTTAGGACCCTTTGTCTCTCTCTGCTGAAGAGCATTCTCTTAAGGCCAGCGGTGCTTCCTGTTTGGATTTAAAAACACATTTTAAAAAACACACTTAAAAAGAAGTGCAAAAGAGGTTGCTTTGAGCAATAATTCTCACAGTTAACGTGTCAGTGGAAATTGTCCCACCCTGGTGTGTGCTGTGATGTCTGATGGCATCAAACAAGGGGGGAATGTCATAGATCCCTTGAAATACTCCCTGGGATCCTTGGTGGCCCTGGGAGCTGTGTGGGTGGGATGGGGAGCTGGGGGATTGGGATGGGGCTCCCGGCAGAGCTGTCACACGCTGCCCCTTGTCCCAGCCTGGCACTGCTGCTGCCACGGAGCTGTTTGGGGCTGGATCCTCACCCCTGCTCTCTGTCCTGGCTGCAGGTTGTGGTGTCCTCCTTCAACCACGGGCTCTTCAGCGGGCAGTGGCTGCAGCGAGTGAGTTACATGCGCTGGGAGGGCATTTTCCGCTGCATCCCCATCTTTGGAATGTCTTTTGCCTGTCAGTCGTAAGTACCTGCCATTCCCAGCCCTGGCAGTTGTTCCTGCAGAGGGTTTGTGTGAGGGCATGGGAGGTTCTTTGAGAGAGAGATACCATCTGCTTCGGTGGTAGAGTATTTTACAGCTTGATGAAGTTCAGCCTCTCATTCAGTGGTGACCCTTTTGTTACCCAGCCCCTTTTGTTATTCCATTTCACCTGGGAATTCTTGTAACGGAGCAGCAGGAGACCACTGGAGCCAAACAGCTCCTCGGGAGCTTCTGGTGCAGGTGCACGAGGGATGGAATTCCCCTGGTTCTTGAAGGGAATGCTGGAGCACCAGGAAAGGCAGCGGGGCTGTGTCACCGCCACTGTGTGACCCCCACAGGCCTCCCCTGAGCAGTGGATGCTGGGGGCTGCTCTGCTCCCCCAGATTTCCTGGAGAACGCTCCGAAGATCACACAGTTGTTGGCTTTGGAGGGTTCCTGCATTTCCAGTTCCCTGGGTTTAGTGGCACATGGAAGGAGGTGAGAGCACACCAGGCTATTTCCACCTTTCCAGTTCCCTGTTTTTAATGAGGGTTTCCGCTGACATGTGGAAGGAGGTGAGGGCAGACCAGGCTATTTCCACGTTTCCAGTTCCCTGTTTTTAGTGGCACATGGAAGGAGGTGAGAGCAGACCAGGCTATTTCCACGTTTCCAGTTCCCTGTTTTTAGTGGCACATGGAAGGAGGTGAGAGCAGACCAGGCTGTTTCCAGTTCCCTGTTTTTGTGAGGGTTTCTGCTGACAAGTGGGAGAAGGTGAGGGCAGACCAGGCTATTCCAGGTTCCCAGCACCATTCCCTGCTGCACCAGAGCAGCACGTGAGCACTACGTGCCTGGCCAGCAGCGTGACAGCTCTAACCAGTGTAAATCCAGCCCTGGACACGGGAAGGACTGGCCTCCTCTGGAAGGACCATCCTCCTCTCGAAGCCTGGCAGAGCTGGGCTTCCCCCCTGTAGTTCCAGCAAACGGGTCTCGTGCCAACAGTAAATGAATGTGACAGATAAAATTTGCTCAGACTGCTGTGTTTACACCCACTCCAAGATCCAAATCATCATTTCCCACTTGCTGGCTCTCTTGGCAGCTCAGATCCTACCCCGGCACGCTCCAGGCTTGCTGTTTAATGTCTCCATTACAACTGGCGAAGGGAATTGTGTTCTCTTGCAGCTTTACCTTGTTAACAAATCCCTTTTATTTTTTTTTTTCTCCTTATGGAAGCCACGCAGTACCCAGCACAGTTTTCCTGGGAGTTGGAAGTGCAGGGAAGTGGTTTGGTCTGGACCTGTGTGTGTGGACCTAAATATGGGCTCCGTGGCAGCACTTTTGTGGCAAACCCAACCTAAAGCTGTGTGTTTTTCCCAAACATCAGGAAAATACACTGTCCCCAGCCCAGGCAGTATTTATATATGTTTTTTATTTCTTTCCATCTATGTATTCTCTCTCTTTCTCTCCCTCCCCCCTCCCTATATATTCTGTTTCTCTCTTTATATGTATTTTGTCTACATAGTCTCAGCTGGGTAGGTTTAATTTTGCTAACTTCTGAATCACCTTTTTAACCATCCCACACACTGCAGAGCCTCCCTGTTTCCCTCTTTTTTCCTTCCCGAGCCTGGAAGTTTGGCCAGACCTGTCCCTTGGAGGCTGACAGCCGGAATGTAGCTGGTTAATGTAATGGAGGTGGCTCTGGAGAGGGCAGGGAGGAATCCCAGCTGAAAAGATTCTCGGGGAAGCCAGTCTCCTCACTCCCAGGGGGGAATCCCAAAGGGAGAGACTTTGGGAAGCCAGTCTCCTCACTCCCAGCGGGGAATCCCAAAGGGAGAGACTCCCAGGGAAGCCGGCCTTGCTCCCTGCCGGTTCCTCCAGCCCCGGCGCGTGTCCCGGAGCCAACGTGCTCGGCCTCCTTTGACGTTCAGGGATTAAGGGTTAAGGATCTTTCTGCTCGGCCTCAGCCTGACACACTTCCTGGGAATGGCTTCGTGCCCGCTGGAGCTGGGGATACCCCTTCCCATCTCCCTGCTGCAGCTGGGGATACCCCTTCCCATCTCCCTGCACGTTCCCCCCCCTTCTCCCGAGAGCTCCTCCTGTAACACCTGTAACAGGATCCCAGGATGTAGCCACTAGAATTAAAGTAACAAGAGGTTAATGAGTTGCTAAAATATGCACCTGGTGTCAAAAAGGACATTCCCCACGCTTTCCAAGGCTGTAAATACCCCAGATCCCGGGGAACTGGCGCTCCCGGCTTTCTACGAAGCGAGCTGAAGTAGGACAGGCGCTGCGCTCCGATTTGTTTGTTTAACTTTTCCTTCAGACAGTGGGATGCTCCAACCTTCTTCCCGCTTTTCCTCTGTAAACACTGTGTTGCTTTAATTATCAGCACGGAGAGCTCCAAGAACAATAATCTCCGGCGCTGGGGCTGGCCCCGAGCCACCCGCGGCCCCGGGAACAAACGGTCATTCATTTTGCAACCCTTTCTGAACCCGAATGTTTACATCACACGTTTCGCTCCACGTGGTGGGGTGGGGAGAGCAGGAATATTTTTGCAACACTTAAAAGTTATGAGTGTTCTGAAATCTCTTGGCATTAGCAGTATAAATTGTGGAATAGCAGCGGGTGTTTATGCTCCAGAGGGGGAAGGTGTCAGGGATTCGTTGCTGCTGGGCTGAGGCGGAGAATGGGCTGGGATTGGGGGTTTTCTCCTGTTTTCTGCAGGTTTCCTTAAATATTTTACCCTTTTTACAGTCAGGTCCTGCCTACTTACGACAGCTTGGATGAGCCGTCTGTCAAAATCATGAGCTCCATATTTGCTTCTTCCCTAAACGTGGTCACCACCTTTTACATCATGGTAGGAACTTCCCCTTCTCTTCCCTTGCCAGAAATCTGGAGGGGCCACAGGGATGAGGATTTATCTACAGCTGGGGCTGGTTTCTGCTTATCTGTATTTATTCTGACAGATAAGCCATCGTGCTGAAAGCAGAGTTAGGTGGGAGGTGATGAACCCAAGAGCACAGGGGGCACTGGGAGAGTCCACATTTTCAGAGTAGCACGTTTCCTTGGATGGAGGCAGAGTGGAGGCCCAGCTCTTCCTTTGCCCAGAGTTTGGGAGGGCTTTTTCCAGCCTGTTGTGGAGGAAGTTATGCCTCATAAGGCAGCAGTTAATAAAACTGGGTTAATAATTCCTGGGGAGAGCCTTGGCCCGTGAGCCAGGCTGCTGCAGGGAATTGTGACAGTCCCCTGTTGGAGAGGGACAATCCACGGGCCTGGCAGCAAGCAAAGTGTGTCCTCCAGGAAAACCCCTGGATTTGGTGAGAAACCTGCTTTTAGGCAGCTCCCGCTCTTGATTAAGGACCTGTCCAGGTTTTGTGGTGCTGGGGCTGCTGGCAGGGTGCCCGTGGAGGTGACCTCGCGCTCCCACTTGGCTGCTCCGACGGGAGGTCACCGTGCTGCCCCTCTGTGAGGAGCAGGTGCGAAGTGCCTTGGAGTCCAACCCCGCTCCCCTCCCCAGGTGGGCTTCTTTGGCTACGTGAGTTACACCGAAGCCATTGCTGGGAACGTCCTGATGAACTTCCCTTCCAACGTGGTGACGGAGATGATCCGAGTGGGGTTCATGATGTCGGTGGCGGTGGGGTTCCCCATGATGATCCTGCCGTGCAGACAGGCTCTGAACACCCTGCTCTTTGAGCAGCAGGTAAGATCCCAGGGCTGCCTTGGTGTGAAATTTGATTTTTGAAGGGTTTTTGTGACTCTTTGGTCTCTGACTGGGCCCCAAACCTGCCTTGGCTCCGTGAGACTCTGGTGATAGTGGCATGTGGCAGGTGCTCGCTATCCAGAGGGACAAAGCCTCAACTCCCATAAAGTCCTCAGTGCCCGGGGTGTGGTGACGGTGCAGCAGGGGCCTGTGGCCGTCTCTAAATCCTGCTCTGCGGTGGTTAATCCCTGGCACTTGGCGGTTTGTGTCCTCTCTGCTGAGGAATTCCATGGGCCGAAGGGCTGGAGTTCCCAGTGTAAAGCCCATGTCCTGTGGCTGCTGCTTCCTGCTCCGCCGGGGATTCCAGCTCTGGCACAGACACGTTACACAGCTCAGAGCCGAGGTGGTTCTTCTCCTCAGAAAGAGGGAGAAATGTGCTTTTGGAAGCAGCAGAGCCTCCTCATTTCCTGCTGCTCCAGCTGCCGTCCTTTTGCTGGCCAACTCGTTGAGCTCAAGCTCCTGTTCCTGGCCTCGGAGCCCAGCCCAGCCCCGTTTCTTCTTGCTTCCTTGAGTGCCTGCTCATTCCTGCTCCATTATTCCCGCCCAGCACCTTTGTCAGCAGCCCTGGAGCAGCCCTTTCCCCTCCGGGTTCGGATGTCCCCTTCCTCCAGCGCCTCCCGGGCTGCGGTGCCAGGCCGGTGCGGGGGCGGGCGGTGGGATATGGGATACAGCCCTCTCCCACACGTTCCACCTTTCCCAGGGCCAGCTCCTCAGCCAGCCTTTGTGACTGAAGCTGGTCTGTCTGCTGGAGACTGTGAGTCCCTTGTGGCAGTGGCGTGTTCTCCTCTGTGCATTGTGCGCGCGGAGCGCGCCGATGGGATTCAGCAAATAACAGTAAGAGATTGTGGGAATGTTCTGAGGCCTTTGTGTATCCGCATAAATAGAAACCTCTTAGGCAGGAAATAAAACTTGAGCAATTTATAGCTCTAAATCCTGCCACTTCTGCCTGTGAGAAGCCCCCGGCTCTTTTCTCACGTTGGGAGGGCCTGAGGATGGGGGCAGACGGTCGGTGAGAGCCAGCGGGTGCAGAGGAGGAAGCGCTGGAAACACTTGGGAACACTTTGGATCTCGCCTGGGCTCGGCTCGTGGCTGGCTGGGCTCTGAAGGTGTCGCTTTGCCTTCCTCTCCCATCTGTGCAGCAGCAGAGCCGGGACCCGCCGGGTCTGCAGGGCACACTGGGGCCTCTGCCTCCCACACCTCCCACTTGGGGGGTGGGATGGGATGGGATGGGATGGGGTGGGAAGCAGAGGGCCTCTGGAATTCCTCCAGCAGCTGCCCAGCAGCACCCATCCTCCCCTGCCATCTCCATGGGGTGTCCTCCCAGTCAGAGGAGCTGCTCCTGTGGCGTAGCACAGTGGGAATGGCCCTGCTCCCAGAGCTTTGGGGAACACCTCCCTAGCAAAGCCAGAGCTCTCCCCCTGTGGCTTCTCCCTCCTGCTGCACCCCTGTGCTCCTTTCTCCTGCCCTTGGCCTCGGGCTGCTCTCTGAGTCCCTGCACAGGGAGTGGGGCACAGCTGAGGGGCTCACATTTGGGATGGGCTGGAGCTGCAGGGAGCACTGCAGAGGGAATTCCCGGAGGGCTGAAGGAATTGCTGAGGGGCTGGGGCCTGTGATACAGGAGCTAAACTCTCCCCCTCCACCCTTCCCCTCCCAGCAGAAGGACGGCACCTTCGCTGCCGGGGGCTACATGCCCCCGCTCCGGTTCAAAGCCCTGACGTTGGCTGTTGTGTTTGGAACCATGGTCGGAGGCATCATGATCCCGAATGGTGAGTGAGGAGCTGGGAACAAGGGCTGGCTGCTTTTTCCTGGCTGGGGTGACCAGACTCACGCCCCATCCTGCCCGGCGGCTCTGGCAGCCGTCCCGTGCTGCTGCTCTGGCACTCCTGGAAAAGACCTTTGCTGACTTTTCCTCTTCTTCCCCAGTGGAAACAGTCCTGGGCCTGACAGGTGCGACCATGGGAAGCCTCATTTGTTTCATCTGCCCAGCTCTTATTTACAAGAAGATCCACAAGAATGCACTTTGTTCACAGGTCAGTGCTGATGATGCTTGACATCCCCCTAAGCCCTCTGCAGAGCCTGGGAACGTGCTCCATTTGGCTGCAGCAGAGAAACTGCTCAGCACCTCCTCCAGCCTCCCCCGCCAGTCTGCCCAGTACAGGTGGGAGCTGTTCTGGGTGGGTGTCCATCTCAGGGATGTGCACACAGTGGCAGAGGTGCTGGCCCAAGCTGGAACACCAGCTCCTTTTGTCCCTTCAGCAGCAAGTGAAACAGTCATTTAGTGCATAAAATGCTGCTTCCAGTCCTCCCCCTGGTGGGATTCAGGTTTTGGATCCTCAGAACAGGAAATCCAGGCAGCCTGTAAAACCTTAAAGCCTCACATCCCGACCTGAGCGGGCTGGGTAAAACAAACAGGGCTCCACGATGTGGTTTGTGCTGCCGACCCTCGGCTTTCTGCTTTCAACCAAAATAATAGTAAAAAGGAACACACACATAGAGGTGTTGCTTCAGGAATTGATTTTCTGAGGGATTGGGGTCGTTCAGAGGCTGTTAGAAGTTTAACTTTTCCTTTTGCTCCAGTTTGAATTGGCCTCCTCGGGGACTGAAACAAAGTGGCTCTTTGCTGGGCTTGATCTGTCTGCTCCTGCAAATACCATGGGCTGAAATTAACAGGTTTTGGGGGTTTTTTCTAACGATAATTTAATCCACTGCCTTTTTCACAGGCCTCTGTCCCAACATTCCCAGTCAGGACCATACTGGGCTGGGAATAAGGTCTTGGGCACGGTGCGGAGTCAGCAGGGGAGAGCAGCACGTTTTTGTGGGGCCCACAGAACTGGTGGCTCGTTCTGTGCTTAATGACTTGTGGCTTTGCAAACCTACGTGAATTTTTTAAGCGGGGTGTGTTTTTTTTCTTCCCTGTGCTTTCCCTGACACAAGGAAATAGTCCAACTTTCCAGCTTTCACTCTGAATTCTGACGCTCAGCTCCGAACTTCTTTGAGTGAAACCCCGAGCAGGAGTCTGAATGCCAGCCTGGGTTTTTCAGGGAAACAAAGAGCACTTTCAAGAATTGCTTTCTATTCCGGCTGAGCCGGAGCGTTTCCCTGCAGTGCCTCGAGGCTGCACTCAGGACAGGCTGAGCTCTCAGCCCGGCTGCTCGGGGTGGGACGCTGGGGCCCTCACAATGCCTGACCCTAAACCCGGTCACGAGGCTGAGGGAGATGTTTGTCCTGCAGAAATCCCCGCAAAGGAGGAAGGGCTTATCTAAAGCATCAGGCCCCGGGTTACCTCTCGAGGGGCTGGCAGCAAGCTGTCCAGCCTTCCCCGAGTGATCCATTGCCTGTCAGGTTTGCATTCCTGCTCGGAGCGAGGACACACCTGCCCGCCCGAGCCGGGCTGCTCAGCACCTCCCCACCTCCACAGCCCAACTCGGAGCCCACCCTCTCCTCCTCCCTCCAGGTCTCTGCAAAGGCTCATTTATTCTTTCCCTGGAGCTCTGTCTTTGGTCTCCTCCTTCATTCCTGCTCTCCTTTGATCAGGTGCTCCACTCCATCAAAGTCAGCTCCTGAGGAAGGTGGCGGGCGGGGGGAGAGGAGCCAGCCCTGGGCTCAGCTGTCCTTCCCTTCCTGTCCCTGTCCAAACGGCGTACACGGACGTTCTCCCTCCTTCCCTCCATCGGCTTGAGCCTCCTTCAGAGCAGCAAACCTCGGCGCCAGCTTTTACACTTCTCTGGGTTATCTTGGCTCTTGTGCTGCTGAGAACTGGCTGCTTGTATCGGGCCACTTCTGGCACCCAGCAGCGTCCAGTGTCGGGCAGGTGGTGACGTGGAAGGTCAGGTTTTTACAGGAGATGGTGCAAACTGAGGCTACGAAACAGGGATTTTGCACTAGAAGTAGTGAAGAGGATTTCAGGCAGGGGAGGGAAATAGGCCAGCAAAGGGCTTCTGCTGGGGAACTGGGAATGATTGGAGCTGCCGCTCGGCCGGGTTGGGCTGGGAGTGCCCTGGTTGGAAGGGCTGGGTTGGAAAGGCAGGTCCCAGAGCAGTTCAAAAGCCCGGAGTCAGGCGCACAGTGCTGTGAGTGAAGCAGGGAGAGCGTTCCCTTTCTTGTGGTTAAGCATCTGTTCCTGTAAAGGTCCGCGTCCCGCTGCTCCCCGGGAGCCCCGGGCTTGGCAGAGCTGCCGAAGGGCGTGTGGGGGTCTGCGAACGGAGTGTGTAACTGCCAACAGGAAGGTGTTGCCTTCCCAGTGTTGACACAAGCTTGTCCGAGAGGCCCCTCCTAGGGAGGCCGGAGCTGCTGTTGTCCCAGTTGGGGAAGAGGAGCTGCCGGAGGTCAGGAAGTGACCCCTCGGCTCGCTCCTGTGCGGCTGGAAAAGAGATTCCCTGTGCCCTTCCCTGGCAGCGCGGGGGCCAGCACGCCTTCCCCACCAGCACGTCCGGGGGTACGGCCCCCCAAACGCGGCACCTCTGAGGAGGGACCCAGCGGCGAGCGGGGCTCTGCATTCCTTCGCCATGACTCCGTGCCTCGGAACGCTCCGTGTCCGGGAGGACGGGGATGGCGTCACGCCACACGAATGCGGCGTGTTTGCTTCCCGTGGCTGCGGGAGAAGGGCTGAGCTAACGGCTCTGCTGTGCAGAGCTGGAGGCATCTTCTGGGAGGAAGGAGGGCCGAGGAAACGGCCGCGTAAACTTCCTCTCCTGGATTCCCGTCTGTGCTCGGAGCGTGGCTCCCGGGAGACCTGGGCCGTGCTGACGTGCCCCAGGGCCTTCCACAGCCTCTCGCCGTGGCCGTGCTGAGCGGGGCTTCTGCAGAAGGGTCTCTGCTCTCGGTGGGATCACTGGGTCTGGGGCGGATCATTCCCAGGGGACCAGACCTTGGCTCAGAAGTGCCCTGCAGTGCCGAGCTTCCCCTCGCTCCAGGATCTCTGGATGCTGTGGGGGTTGGTGGCTCCTCTGCCTGGATGGGTTCCTCGAGCCCCTGAGTCCCTGCAGCCCTCACTCCCATTCCTTCAGTCGCCTTGGTGGTCCCCTGAGCACAAACCGCCTGCTTTTCCATGTCATAAGCATGTCCGTGGAATTAAGCCAGATCATGGACCTCTTTATTCTGGTCTTCAGCTGGGGAGGGGGTAGGTGAGGAGGGGAGTGCTGGGGGGAGCCGGGTGAGGGCGGCTCAGGGACAGCCCAGCCTGTCTGCGACTGCCACGTGTGCCCGTACCCGCTGCTCCGGGAGCTCGCAGCTGAACTCCAAATGTGCAGCAATCAAAGGGGTTTCAATCCGAGGCATTTGAGCCCCTGGTTCCCCACTAAGATAAGAAACAACAAAAATCCTTTTAAAGCATTTAATGTTTTCAGCCGTTTCCTACAGTTCCCTCCTCTCCCACGTTGCTCCTGGTTCCTGTGGCACCAGAATAGATCCTCTTTGTGGAAACGCTCTTCCTCTCCGCTGTTGTTTCTGGAAGGTGCCAGAACAGCCTCCCAGGCACAAAATGCATTTGTGCCGGGGCTGTGGATTGTGGGAGGGGAGGAAGTGGAGCAGCTCGAGCCCAGGGCAGCAGTGCAGGACCTGCTGACTCGGCGTTTGCCCGGGGGCTGGATGGCAGGATATCTGCTCTTTGTGCACCCCGGGCAAGGCAGGCAGCACATTCTGCTCCTGTTTCCTCTGCAGCAGCTCTAAGGTCTGGCCTCTGCTCCCTGGCCACGCTGCCCCTGATCCAGAGCTGCTCCGCGTCCCGCCAGCCTTTTCCTTCCGAAGGCGTCGGGCTGTCTGCGGGGCGTGCTGGGAACGGGCCCTCCTGGGTCTCCTGGGCCCGGCTCTGACCATGCTGCTCCGTGTTTCTGGGCGACCTCCCTCAGCACGAGGCGGGTGAGGAAAGCATCAGCCCCTCCTCCCCCTCTGAAAGTGCCAGTGTTTTAATTCCTCCTTCCAATTTCACCTTTCCCCTTGATTTGCAGTTTTCTGGCAGCTTCCAGTGGTAGAAGTGCTCCCTGTGGCCGTTCCTGGTTTTCTCCACACTGAGAAGCATCTTTTTGTTGTGCTTTTTGTGAATTGGGATGTAAATCTGCACAGTGAGGATCTGGGGGGAAGAGGATGAGTCATGGAATCATGGAATGGTTTGGGCTGGGAGGGACCTTAAAGCTCATCCAGTTCCACCTCCTGCCATGGGCAGGGACACCTTCCACTAGACCAGGTTGTCCAAGTGCCATCCAACACTTCCCATGACTCATGTGGAATTCGATCCTTTTAGATCAATTTGTCATCACATAACAAGCTGTAAAAATTCTTTTGCTGCTCATCACTTTCTCCTTTTTGAGGTAGAGAAATTCCAAGAGCCCTTCCCTCCACGGGATCCAGATTCCATCCTTCTATTTTTATCCCATTTGATCCTAGCTTTCTGGAAATCAGGGAGTCACTTCTCAGCAGCTTGGTGAGCCCTGGGACCAGGACCTGGGTGTGGATGTGTTACCCTTGCTTTCAAAACCAAGGATTTGTAAGCAGCTCCCTGGAATCGTTGGGGGCTGTAACCAGGCCAGGCTCCTCTGTGCTCAGCCAGACCCGATTTCATGGAGTTCTCGTGCTGGGAATACCAGGGAATGAGTCTTTGCAGCAGGACTTGTGTCTGCCACATGCGTTTTCCTATCCCTTTGTCCTGTCCACTCACTTTTGAGCCCTTCCCATGCAGGAGCTGCCTTTCCAGCATCTTCCAGCCTCCGAAATTCCCATTCCCATGGCTCTGCACCCAAATAGGAACCTCAGCCGGGAGCAACCTGTTTCCTGTTTCTCTCTGACATCTCCTCTCCTCTCCCTGGCACGTGTCACTGCGTGGGGTCGGAACTGTGCCGAGGCACCGCGGGAATGCTGTGGGGAGCAGCCCCCTGGGGTCTCCTGTGCTGACCGTCCCTGTGGCACTCTGTGCAGGTTATCCTGTGGATCGGGCTGGGAATGCTGGTGATCAGCACGTACACCACCCTGTCTGCCACCGAGGACACCCCTGTGAGGACGGAAGCAGTGGGCTTGGAGCACCTGGACAGAGAGGAGAACAGAATTGACCAGGATTCAGTCAAACTTCCAGGTATGTGCTTGCTGGAGCTGGGTTTCCCAGCCCTGTTCCCAGCTTCACCTCTTAAAAAGAAGGAGAAGGTTTTGGTTTCTTTTTAAGTGTGGCAGAAGCAGGGTAATTTCCAGGCAGCTCCGTGCATCTTCCCAGACTCCTGGGGCCTTTTCCAAAGAAAAGCTGCACTTTTGTCTGCTGGAAAAGCCTGCTGTGACCTCCAGTAGTACTTTGTGGGAGGGATTCTTTTAGGAAGGGAAAGGTGGGGTGCGGGCCTGGGATCCCCTGGAGGGACGGAGCAGGGATCCCTATTTGGGATGAGCACAGTGCCCACCTGGCCCAGCGGGACTGTTCTCCCCCCGTGCCACCCCAAGGACCAGCCATCCATCACCCTCAAAGGTGCGGAGATTTATGGGAACTGCCTCTTTTTTTGGTGCCGAGGATATAAATTTGGACTCAGCTTTCCCTCTGACAAAGCCTGTGATTATGCCTCGGCTTTGTTTACTGGTTCCTGTTATTTATTATTTGTTTGCTGGGGCTGCTGATGGAATTACGGCCGCTCCTCCCTTTCCCAGCTGCTCCGGAGCGAGGCCGTGGCGCGCAGGTGCCGCCTGACCCCGCGCTGCCCCTCGGCCCTGCCGCGTCCTGTTCCTTCGGTTCAGTTTTGTTTCCTTCTGCTCCTGCGGGGTTTTTTTTGTTCTTTGGAGGCCTTGAAATATCCTCGCTGAGATTGAGAGCGGAAGGGAGAAAGGGGCTGGCTCTTCTGGAGATTATCCTCCCTCCTGGTTCTTGGCCGGGTTCCTGCCCGGCAGCTTGGAGCGTCTCCCACACCGGTGCTGCTGCCGATAACATTCACTCCGGGGCCGCTCCGTGGTGGAGTTTACTTGTGGTTTACTCGTGGCTTACTCAAGGCCGTGTGTGCCTTCCCGGGCGTGCGGATGCCGGTGAACTCCGAGCAAAAGAAGCTCCCAATCCCTTAATGGAGCCCTCAGCAGGGCCGGGAGTAGGGATGCGATTGAATTCTTCCGTCTTGGTTAATTTTGGAGCAGTAATGGCCAAAGAACAGCTGCTCCTTTCAGGAGGAATCGCTAATGACACGTGTTCTGACTGGGAAAATAAAAAATCCCATAAAACACGGTGTCCGCTGGAGTTTGCTGAATCTTCTCCCCTTCTCGGCGTGAGCCGGGGCGGCGGAGCGGGATGCCAGGCTCTGATCATCCGAGCGATCCCGGAGCCCGCCGGCAGCAGCTCCGAGTGCTGCTGGATTAAATAATCCCACCCGGGAGGAAGGCGGGTTTAGCGCTCCCGGGTCATAAACTTCCCAGGGAGGAGCCGTGCGGCTCCGAGGGAAAGCTCAGCTGTCCCCCGAGGTCCCTTTGGCAGCGGGGGCTCCGTCCCCGGGGAGGAGGAAGAGCGGGGAGATGGAGCCGGGCAGAGACGGGGGACAGGGACCTGCAGGGCGGACGTGGGGCTGCCCCGGGAGAGCCGCCGCTGCGATTCCTTGGATCTGTGCCTCCCTGTGCCTCTGCAGGATGTCGGCTTGACTAGCAATGAGAGGCGTTAAATGGTGCCCTTCATCCCCCGCCGCGGCTCCCCCTCGTCCTCACCCGCCTTGTTTTGCAGAGCGGGAGCTGCCGCCTGGAACGCGCCGCAGCAGCTGCATCCTGTCGTTCCAGGGGCGCAGGATGCGGGCTGGGCCGCCCCCGGCACCTGGGTGCCCTCCGGATGGGCCGTATTCCGCACTCGGGGCTGCAGCAGCAGCAGCTCACGGCTTCTCCCTGGGCCCGTGGGTGCTCAGCCCCTTCCCCAGGGCGCAGGTGCCTTGTGCCCCTTCCCTGGCTGCAGGGTGGTGCCGCAGGCTCCTGTCCGGGCTGGAGGGTGCTGCTCCCAGCCCTTTTCCTGGCTGGAGGGTTCTTCCAGACCCCTTCTCCCAGGCACAAGGTGCCTCCGTGCCTCTGGGTCAGAGGGTGCTCAGCCCCTTCCCTGGGCACGGGGTTGCTCCGTGCCCTTTCCCGTGCTGCCCCATCCAAGGCAAACCGCAGGGCCTTTCCCCAGCTCTGCCTTCCCCGCCTGCCTCCTGCCTGTCAGCGTGTGAGAGGAGTTTTATTGGCCTCTTTGATGTTGTGGAGCCCAGAACTGGAGAGACTTTCATTAAAGCCCTGCCCCGTGGGCCCGGGGATTATGAATATTAGAACATTGGCCTTTTATGTGAACACGTATTGACCAGCGGCCTCGGAATCGTGTTTTTCCTAACGACACCCAAGTGCCCATTACAGCCCCAGCCTGTGGTGCTGGAGGTTTTACTGTCAGCAGCTCTTCGGGAAAGGGATAAAACCCCTTCCAGCCCCGTCCTGCCGCTCCGTGCCGCGGCTGCGCCTCTGTTAAAAGGTTGCTAAGCTGCCTCTGAAAGCTCAGGAAGGCAATTATCCATTTAAAAAAAAAAAAAA
>VXAZ01000780.1:259289-275130 GCA_013399875.1 Gymnorhina tibicen | reverse complement strand
GGGGGCTTGGGGCTTGGGGCTTCAGAGCTAGGAAGTCTGAGCTTCAGGGATTTGAGGGGCTGGGGGCTCGGGGTGCTGGGCCTGGGCTCCTGAGCCTTGTTTTCCTGCCGTGAGCCCAGCGGTTTCCATGAGAGCCATTTGTTTCCCCAGGCTGTGGAGCCAGAGGCATTGCCAAGGGCTGTGGTGGAGCCCTGAGAGGGGAAGCCAGGGCTGCCAGGGGAGAGGGTTTAGGGGCAGTGTGGGTAATAAATGTAAAGAAAAAAGTCATGTGGTCTTTTCCTGGCTCAGCACTGGGGCTGGGGGAGTGCGGAGGGGAAAAGGTGGGAATGTGCTGCCCCGAGCTGGAAGGGGGCCCAGCCCTCCCTGTGCCCCCTGAGAGGGCACGGACACTTCAAAACGAGCTCTCAGCGGGGACTGGGAGCTTGGCGGGCGGAGGATCCCTTGGGAGCTGCCCAGGTGGTTCTTCAGCATCCCAGGCTGATGTGGGATGTGGGGTGAGCCTGCACGGTTAGGGCCGTTCTGGGCCCGTGTGATCCTCTGGCAGCCCTGGGCTGTGTGGAGTGAAGGAGCCCAGGATGGGGAGCAGGGCTTTTCCCTCCCTTTAGTCCTCTGCTGGAATCCCGGCCCATAAATGGGACAGCAGCTCATGGACAGCCAGAGTGTTGGGTGAAAGCAGTGAGGAGCTCACCCGGAGCCTCTCCAGGGCCGTGCTTGGGGTTATTTGCCATGTGGCAATTCGGAGGACGCTGTTTTGTCCTGTTGGGAAGCGGTTCCAGCACCACGCGCCGGTGTTTGCAGGAGCTGGAGCGCCTGGTTCCGAGGCGGGATGCTCCATGCCTTCCCCTCTCTCTGCGCTGTGCTTCCAGGGCTCCTTCCTCCTGCTCCAGCATGAAGAGCACCCGGAGCTGCTGCTCCGTCCAGAGCTCCGACGTCGCGGACCTGATCCTGACGGGGCTCCCGGCGCCGGTGTCGCGCCGCCCCGGCAGCGCCTCTCCCGCCAAGCTCATGGCGCGCTCCGTGTCCGTGGCTGCCGACGGCAAAGCCAAGAGGAACGCCCCGGTGAGCCCGTGTCCTTCCCCCACCCTGTGCCGGCGGCAGGGAGTGCGTGCCCGGGATACGGGATGGCTCCGTGCGTGCCCGCGTCCCTCTGGCTGCGGTTCCCCCAGCACCGGCCCGGCTTTGTTCTGGCACCGCCCTCGGCGATCGCCGCTCGTGGTTCTCTGCTCGATGCAGAGCAGCAAGTAGGGAGCGTCAGGATTCCCTCTTTTCCCTCCCTTGCCCTTCACCTCCCTGCGCCAGTTTCCATCTGGAAACTCCCGATTTCCTGGTGTCTCCTGCTGGGATGTCGGGCCCCTCATCGAGCACCCGCTGTTCCTGCCACGCTGGGGGCTCCCGAGTGGGGGTTCCACAGAGGGAATGAGCCCCAGGTGCTTGCTGGGCTCCGTCAGGATCCAGCAGCAGACAGTCTGTGCTCCGTGCTGAGTAATCCCTTGGCAGCATTCCCGCGCCCTTGTTCCCGGGAGCTTGTGCTAAGGAACGTGTTCCTGCTGGCTCAGCAGCGCCTGAGCGAGGTGTCATTGCCCGCTGCCTCAAGGAGAGCTTGGCAGCCCTGGGGCAGTGGGAACTCCGTGTCCCACTGGGTGAGGGGGGCGGGGGAGCCTGCCTGTGCTCCTCCCGAACGTGGCTGCTGGATTTACCCCTGCTCTCCGCAGGAGGATGTGGGATCCCGGGCCATGAACAACCTGCGCAGGTCCAACAGCACCACCCAGGTGAACCAGCGGGTGAACAGCTCGCACAGGTACAGCTCCGGCCATGCACGTGTGTCCATCTGTCCTGTGGGGTGGCTCTGGAGGACGCCCCACCCATGTGTCCAACCTCCCTGGTCCTGTGGGGGAAGTGGAGCCTTTCCAAAATGTACCCTGAGCTCCGTCGTGCACATCAGGAGTTAAAACCTGGCCCTGGAAAACGGAGGTCTGGGCTTTGTTTGGTTATTTTTTTGAACAAGAGGTTTAGGGTTTCATAGGATCACAGAATGGCCTGGGTTGGAAGGAACCTTAAAGTCCCATGCAGGGGCACCTTCTACTAGACCAGGTTGCTCCAAGCCCTGTCCAAGCTGGCCTGGGACACTTCGGTGCCAGAGAAGCGCCCAGTTTCTGTGGGCAACCTGTGCCAGGGCCTCACTGCCATCACAGGGAAGAATTTCTATTTGGGGAAATGGAGTGTATTTCTGTGGCTGTCACAAAAAACATTCCATTTAATTCCAACAACCCTCATGGACCCTCCGGGCCATAACTGGGCTGTGTGAGGAGACAAAAGTTCTCTGTTCCCAGTGCCCTCCGAGTCGGGATTTTCCATTCTCCTGTTGGTCTGTGCCCATCCCTGTCACCACACACCACCCTGGAACCCAAAGCTCTGTGTCAAAACGAGTCATTTGTGGATTTTGTGGCTGTGTGGGCATTCTCCAGCCCCTTTCTCCCCTGTCACACTGAAGTATCCAAGTACCCTGTGGCTGTGAGTTATCCCAGAACCCCTGTTCTCTGCCTTCCCCGGGTCTGGCTGAAGCTCGGAGCAGACAGGAGACTTCCTGGCCTTCTTTGAGAGCGATCCAGGAGGAAGGAAGAAACTGGCAACTCTGAGCAAAACCTCCCCGGAAAAGAAAACCACATGGAATATCCTGGTGAGGACAGCAGGCTCTGGGAGTGGGTGGGCCAGGCTGGCTCCGTGCTCCTGGTGGTGCTCGAGGAGGTGGGTTTGGTGCCCTTACCCCTGCTGACTCCACGGCAGGATGACCAGCCCCGGGCGTTCCCGGGCCCCGCCGGCTCCCACGGCCTCGAGCCGCCCGCGGGCCTGAGGAGGAAGGAAGCCACCGTGCTCCTGGCTGCCAACTTCACCGCCAACAACAGGTAGGACAGGGGGTCCTGAGGGGGGCAGTGGGTGGAACCGTGTGGAGAAAACACCCAGAGAGGGGAAGGTGCTGTTCCTGATGCTCCTGTTCTCTCCACACAAGGAGCAACAAGGGCGCGATGGGCAACTGCGTCACCACCATGGTGCACAACAACTACTCCACTGCTGAGAAGGGCCCTGCTCCCAAGAGCTCCAACCAGGCTCCCAGTTCCCTCAAGTGAGTGTGGGGGCTCTGCAGCCGGGCTGGCCCTGGGGTCGTGTGTGGCACAGGGCAGGGCTGAGTGGCTTCATCTTCTGTCCCAGCAATGTCGTCAAAGCAACCTCGAATGAGGACGGGGAAGGCAGCAGCAGCTTCGTGAAGTCTCAGAAGAATTTCTCCAGCAACAACATCATGACCCGCAACAACAACAGCAGCGGCAGCAGCAGCAGCGTTCCCCGGAGGAGGGAGGTGACCGAGGAGGAGGCCGAGAGGTGAGGGAAGGGGCAGGACGGTGCCAGGAGGAGCGAGGAGCTCCAGGGGAGCTTGTTCTTGTCCTGTGGGATTTCACACTGGGGAAAGGCCACTCAGTGCACCTGCAGGTCCCGGTGCCGCGGGGAAGCCGCCCGTGCTCTGCTGCACCCGGGGCCGTGCTGACCCTCCCTCCCTGTCCCCACAGGTTCATCCAGCAGGTGAACCTGGCTGCCGTCACCATCCAGCGCTGGTACCGGCGGCACTCGCAGCGGCACAGGACGGCGGCTGCGGCTCTGGGGCGCCTGATGGCTGCCAAAAGGGAGGTTGGTCCTGTCCCCTGCTCTGTAGCCCGGACCCTCCGACACCCGTGTCCCGCTGGCCACGCTGGTGGTGCAGTTCGGGTCCCTTTAGTCACCAGATCTGGGCTGTGAGAGTTGAGGGGGCTCTGGCTTTGCACCCAACCAGCTCCTCCATGGTCCAGAGAGCCGGGGAGGGTCCTGTTCCCTCAGAGCTGTGCTGGCTGTACCCAGGGATTAGCCTAGGCTGGGTTCCAGCAGGAGCCGAGGCCCCAGGGCTCAGCACCACACGGCTCCAGTTCCCCCAGCCCCCTGGCTGGGAGCAGGCAGACACTGGCAGGAGCAGCACAAGGCTCCCTTAATTGCTGTTGTCTGGGCCACTCTGGTGGCCAGAGAAGGGATGCCCCATCTCGGCTCATCTTAATGAATCCCTAATGAGGTGGCTTGTTAGAGTGACGAGGTTTCGCAGCTATTTCTGTTTCTTTGTGTTCAATTATTTATCCCAGTAATGAAAAGCTCCGTGGCTCTTGCGTGTGAGTCTATTTTTAAGCCTTGTCTCCTCGGTGGTTGCAGACCCAGATGATGATGATATAATAATAATAATAATAATAATAATAATAATAATAATAATAATAATTGCATTGAGGATCTAAAGAAAATGAGCTGCTCCAAAGTGGAGCTGCGCCGAAGGCTCCTCACCTGCTCAGAGGGGAGGATGGAAAGCCTGGCTATGGGGTGACCCAGGTGTGGGTGCTTCTCAGTGGTGGGTGCTGGAGAACTCTCAGTAACATTTGTGACCCCCCTCTCTGGAAGGAAAGGCAGCAGCGGATGGAGGAGGGGAACATCCTGGATTTGCAGGAGAGGAAGGACGAGGAACGCCGGAAGATCCGAGAGGAGAAGGCGCGCCTGGCCCGGCACGCTGCCATCCAGGTAGGGCCAGGGCCAGGCCGGCATGGCCTGTGTGACACCATTTGTTGGCATCCCCTGGCGAGGCAGCGAGAGGCCTGTCTGCATCTCCAGGGCCTCGGCATGGGGCGGGATCAGAGCCAGCCGTGGAAATGGAGCGTTCCCTCCGGAGATGGAGGTGCCACAGAGCGGTTTCCTGCTGCGCTCCTGCCAAGCCTTGGCAGCTCATTCTGAGCTTGTGAAGACAGTGCTGGTTTCCATGTAGTTCTCAGGAAAATGGTGACTGCATTGAGACAAGGGGGACTCCAAGCTCCTTGGAATTGCCGAGGATGTGCGTGCCCCAGGAATGGGACCCTCCTCAGGGGCAGGGTCCCTCCGAGAGGGCCGAGTACGACTCCATGTCCCTTGGCAGGAAGCAACACGTCATTGTCACCCTGCTCTTGCAGCTGGTGATGCAGATGGGGTTGGCACAGGCTGCAGGAGTTGGCAGTAAAGCTGGAGATGTTTTAAACCCCAAATTTTCTTTGCTCTAATTGGAATCATGTTCCATCGGGGGGGGTTGGGGGGAGAGACAGCAGTGAGCAGCTGGAGGATGCAAAAATGCTGCCACAGCCTTGCAAACACAGGCTTGTGCCTTCCCAAAACTTCAGGACATCGATAGCTCCTCTGTCCCTGCAGGAGCTGCACCAAAAAAGAGCCCAAAAGGCCTCGGAGATGAAGCAGTCGGCAGAAGAGCTGGTGCTGGTGAAAGAGAGCAGGAGGGTGCCCAAGAAGAAGCCTGGTGCCAAACCTGCCTCAGCCAGGAACGTCAGCCCGGCCGGCAGCCTCACCAAAGCCAACAACGCCGGTGAGTCCCTCTGGCGTGTCCCCGAAGCTGTGGGAGTGAGGGGAAGGAGGGGACAAGGAGCCGTTTGCTCTGAGGAGCTGCTTCCCAGGGGCTGGCTGGGGCGAGACTGACAACGGTCTGGTTCCTGCAGAGGCCAATTCCCCCTCGGCAGCTGCGGAGCCGGAAGGAGGCGGCCTGGCAGCTCTTGGCTCCGTGCCCTCTCAGGACCCCGGGGCAGAGGACAAACTGCAGGTGGGTCTGGCTGTGCCTCCTGGGGGTCCTGGCAGCAGCTGCTCTGCCAGGGTGACATCAGAGCCTTCGCTGGCTTCTGGGGAGACCCAGGAAACTCTCACTCTCTCATCTTCTCCCTTAGGACGTGAGCTCCAGGGAGATGGGTAACGAGGACCTGGAGACAGCAGTGGCTGCTGGCAGCAGGGCTCCCTCCAAGGTCACGCTCAATGAGCTGCTGGACACACTCCGGCTGCTGGACGAGGAGCCGGAGCTGCTGCCCCCGCCCAAGCTCCTCAAGAAGGACAGATACGCCTGGATGGACAAGGTGAGCCGAGGGATGGGACTGCTGTGTCCATCCTTGGACAGTGACGGCTGCCTGGTGAGAAACAGCCGGGCACTGCCGGGGAAGGTGGTGGAGGAGCTTGGAGTGGGTGATGTAGGAATTTGGAGGTGGAGATAGAGGAATTGTTTGGTGCCTCGAGGGCTTGGACATCTGCAAGGAACAGCAAATCCATGCTGGGGCTGGTGGTGGGACAGGGTTTAGCCCAGAGGATGAGGCTGGTTACTGGGGTGCAGTGGGAAGACTGGGCTCCAGTGATGGAGAAAAGCCAGCACCTCTTCTCCCGAGCCTCCCCCTGGGTGCTCATTCACCACGGCGATTTCCCAGCAGGAGCCCAGCTCCAATTCCCTGACTGCTGATAACCTGGAGAAGTTTGGGAAGCTGAACCACTCGCCAGGGGTCCCCGAGGACGGGGCTCTGCTCTCGGAGGCCAAGCTCCAAAGCATCATCAGTTTCCTGGATGAGATGGAGAAGTCGGAGCAGGAGAGGCCCAGGTCGGCGGCCTCGGCCACGCAGCGGGAGGTGAGTCTGTCTGTGGTGTGGGACCCTGGTGGGAATCATCCCGTCTGCCTCTCCTCATTCCAGGTGGATCCACCACCTTTTCATCACGTTTTTTCTGCTGTGGCAGGGCTTCCTTTTGGAAGAGGAGCTGGCTCACGTGGAGCAGGTGTCGGCTGTTGCTACGGAGGTGACGAGCTCCATGATGAGGCTGAAGCTGGAAGTGGAGGAGAAGAAGAGAGCCATCAGCCTGCTGCAGACTGCTCTGGTGTGTCAGCCTCACACGTGGTTCTTGGGGCTATGAAGCATGTGATCAGGGTTATCCCTTGATTTCACAGAATCGTGGAAGTGTTTGGGTTGGAAGGGACCTTAGAAATCACAGCTGGGACCTGGGCCGAACTCCCTTCTCCTCTGTCCCGGGGGGGCTGGGTGTTCCTGCTGACAGGGGTGGGAAATGTGGGCACCAGGGCTTTGCTTTAGCTCTGTCCCTCGTTTTCCTGGCCTGATGGTGATTTCCATGTCGTGGCTGTTTGATCCCTGCTCCCCACAGACTCAGCAGCGGGAACTGACCGACCGACACGTCAAACAGACTGAGAAGGAGCTCGGCCACCAGCTCAGGCTGCAGAGGGAGCAGTATGAGGCAGCTATCCAGAGGCACCTGGCCTTCATCGACCAGGTAATCCCTCATCCCAACTCCTGAAGGCAGAGGCTGAGGTGCCTGCACCTGCCTGATGCCGGCCCCTCGCCCTGCCCAGCTCCTTGATGACAAGAAGGTGCTGAGTGAGAAGTGTGAGGCCGTGGTGGCAGAGCTGAAACAAGTGGACCACAAGTACGGCCAGAAGATCACCCAGATGCAGGAGCAGCACGAGCTGGTGAGGGGACAGGGAAGGCGAGGGACACGTATGTCCTGATTTTGCTCAAAAGGGGCTTCTGCCCAGAGCAGTACAGTCTCTGTCACCTTGGGGACCTGGACACTCCGAGGAGCTCTTTGCTGTGCACACAAGGTCCCTGTCACCATGGAGCTTTGTCCTGGCTCCCCAAAAGGCTCCTGTCCTCTGCTGCCCAGAGCCAGGAGCGTGGCACTGACCAAGGGACAGTGTAAGCTCCCAGGCTCTGCTCGGAGAGACCCTTCCCACACAGCTGGCACAGGGTGCCCAGAGCAGCTGTGGCTGCTCCTGGATCCCTGGAAGTGTCCAAGGCCAGGCTGGACAGGACTTGGAGCACCCTGGGATAGTGGAAGGTGTCCCTGCCCATGGCAGAGAGGGGAACTGGATAAGCTTTAAGGTCCCTTCCAACCCAAACCATTCTGTGTGATTCCATAATCCCACTGCAGGCAGAGCTCTCCCAGGCTGGGGATGACCGGGGTGTGGTGCTGGCACAAACCCAATGCCATGAGGGAATTTTGCTTCTCCCATGGATGGAGACAGCTCAGCTCGCCCTGTGCCAGGCCTGGCAGGAAGGCAGCACCACTGGGCTCATCCCAGCTCTGCTATCCCAGTCCCTGCTTGTCCTTGACCTTGGAGCTGAGCTCTTGCCTGGCCAGACCGTGGGGCTCCCTTGGTCTCCGGGGCAGGCTCCGACCCCGTGGCGCGCTCCTGGCCGGTCCCTCGTGTCCCTGGTCCCTGCCCCTCGAGCTGAGTCTCCCCTCGCTGCCGTGGACTCCTGCCCAGCTCTGCCCTGCCCGTGGCTCCCACAGACACGGCTGTGTGGATTTGCCTCTCCCCCACCGTTCCCCTTCTCTCTCCATCCCCTCCTTTCTTTCTCCCCAGGTCTGGCGCACTTTGGGCCCCTTTTGTGAGGTAAATGTGGTCTTTGCTCTCTTTTGTGCCTTGCCCTCTGCTCTCGTGCCCTGACCTGCTCTGGCCCCGCTCCAGCCCCTGCCAGAGGGCTTTCCGTGGCAGGGAGAGGGAAGGCTGGAGAGGAAAGCACCATCACAGAGGGACAGATGGGCTGCCCTGCATGCAGGGACCCTTGGCAGCCCCCAGTTCCCCTTTCCTCTCCATCAGTGCTCTGGCACTTTCCCAAGGGGATAGAGGAGAAGGCACTGGGAGAGTGCGTGGCCACTTCTCTGGGCTGGAAGAACACACCTGGCCAGGGCTGTGCCTGCATCCATGCGCAGCTCCACAGCTTCCTTCCCAACAGCCTGGCTCCCAGGGCTTTTCTCTCCCAGCTTCTCTGAGGTTTTCCTGTTTGCTTCCAAACAGGAGATTAAGAAACTGAAGGAACTCATGAGCGCAACTGAGAAAGTCCGACGGGAGAAGTGGATTGAGGAGAAAACCAAAAAGATCAAAGAAATCACTGTGAAAGGTACGGGCAGGTTCCCTCAGCAGCAGCTGGAGCCGGGACAGCGCCGGGGTTGTCCAGGAGCGATTGGGAAGAGCTCCTTGGTGTGGGCAGTGTTTGCTCCCTGTGTTTGGTGGAGCAGATGCCAGAGGGCAAGAAAAACCCCTCTGTGCTCATCCCCCCTTCTTACCAGCCCCTTTGAGCCCTTTGATCTGGCCAAGGGCACCGGGGTGGGATCCGGGCCGAGCTGTGACCATCCTTCCCGCTCTCCAGGGCTGGAGCCGGAGATCCAGAAGCTCATGGCCAAGCACCGCGAGGACATCCGGCAGCTGAAGCTGCTGCACGAGGCCGAGCTGCTGCAGTCGGACGAGCGGGCGGCCCAGCACTACGGGCGGCAGGCGCAGGAGCTGCGGGGGCTGCTGGAGCGGGAGAAGGAGGAGCAGAGCCAGCGGGAGCGGGAGCGGGCCCGGCAGAGGTGCGTCACTCCGGGCTCAGCGCTGCCTTGGGGGTCACAGCCCTGGGGTGCTGCCCAGCACCGATCTGCTGGTGGGATCCCAAAATGTGCACCTCCACGGGGAGCAGCCCCTTTCTCTCCGCCAGCCTCAGGTGCGTGGTGCCGCTGAGCTGGGAGCATCCTCCGGCATCGTGAAGGGCAGGGTGGAGAGGAGGCTGAGTGCTCAAAGGCACATCCCTGGAGTGTCCGTGTCCCACAGGTGTGAGCAGCAGCTGGAGCAGGAGGAGCAGGCGCTGGAGCTGCAGCGGCGCCGGCTCTATGCCGAGGTGGCCGAGGAGAAGGAGCGGCTGAGCCAGCAAGCAGCCAGGTGAGCGGGCCGGGGGCCTGGGGCTGCGGGCAGCCGTGGGGCCGGGCTCCCTGGGCCAGGCTCCCGTGGGAGGAGGTGCTGGTGTGGATGCTGGGAGCTGCGTCTGTGCAGGCAGCGAGCGGAGGCGGAGGAGCTGCGGCGGCAGCTGGAGGCCAACAGCTCGGCCCTCACCCGGGCGCTGCGGGACGAGTACGCCAAGGAGAAGGAGGAGCAGGAGAGGCGGCACCAGGTCTGGTTCCCCCTCACCTCCAGCCCTTTGGGTGCTGGCACCACCAGGCCTCGGACCGCACCGGGGCAGCGCCAGCAGCTGCTCCCAGCCAGCACGGAATGCTCCCAGGGCTGAGCTGTTGTTTTCCCTTCTCCTCACAGGCAGAACTGAAGGTGCTGAAGGACCAGCTGGAGCTGGAGAAGCAGGCCTGGGAGGCCAACTATGTGAAGAAGGAGGTAATGGCAAGAGCTGTCCTCCAGAGGTGCCGCCCACGGGCTCTGAGAGGGATTTGAGGCCACGTTTGCTGTCTCCATTCCCAGGAAGCCTGGCTGCTCTCTCGGGAGCGGGAGCTGCGGGAGGAGATGAGGAAGGAGAGGGACAAAGAGATCGAGCTGGTGATCCAGCGCCTGGAGGCCGACACGTCCTTGGCCAAGGAGGAGTGCGAGAGGGCAGCAGAGAACAGGTGAGGGGGAAAGGGAGGAGAGAGGTCCCAGGTCCTCCAGGGGTTGGTCCCTTTTTTCTGTCCCCTGGGCACCTCTCCAGTGAGCTCTGGAGCAGTGTTAGTGCAGGAAGGAGCAGCTCACAGGGACAAAGTTTACCTCTCACCCGAGGAAACAGCCCTGGATCTCCCGTGGGGCAGCTCTGCCCTTGCTGCTGTGCCCTGGTCCCTCCTGCAGCAGGAAGGGGGCTGGGATGATCCCTGCAGCAGCGGGATGAGCCAGGCTGCCTGTCCTTCCTGCCGATAGGATCAAGAGGATCCGAGACAAGTACGAGGTAGAGCTGCAGGAGCTGGAGCGGTCGGAGCGGAAGCTGCAGGAGCGCTGCAGCGAGCTCAAGGGGCGGCTGGCCGAGCTGGAGGGGGAGAGCGTCCGGCTGCAGGGCCTGCTGAAGCACAAGGAGCAGGAGGTGGAGGAGATCCGGAAGGTGGGTGAGGAGCAGAGCCAGGGCGCTGCCTGGCCCGTGCCTGGATGTGGGGGACCAGCTGGCCCAGGGGCACAGAGGCCTGACTGAGGGGAGCCGGCAGGAGTTTGCGGACAGGCTGGTGGGGACGGAGGAGGAGAACGCGCGGCTGAAGGCGGAGATGGCGGAGCTGAGGGCCCGGCAGCAGCTGGAGCTGGACAGGCTGGTGCGGGAGAAGGACCGGGAGCTGGAGGAGGTTCACAGGAGGTGAGGGAGCCCGGGAGTGGTGCAGGAGCTCAGTGCTGCATCCTCGGGAACGGCTTCCAGCCCTGTCCAGGTACACAGGGCAGAGGAGTCTTGCCCGAGCTGACTGCTGCTCTGCCACCCTGAATCCTCTGTCCCTTGTCACTGCTGGCCTGCTCTGTGCCATCCTGTCCCCGGGGCTGCTCCTGTGCCTGCCTGGAGGACATGAGTGCCAGGAGGGGCCAGTGGAGCACAGCTCTGTCTGCGTTCCTGCCTGGCAGGAGCCCTGGCCAGGATCACTGTCACCTCTGGAGGCTCTCCGTGGCTCACACATGATACCTGTGATGGCAGCCACATGATCTTCTTCTCCAGAGGGGCAGGGCCCCAGGGTCAGGGCAGAGCCACAGCGGCCGAGGGCAGCTGGGACATCCCTAAAACACTATGATAATCAATCCTTAGGAAGCTAATGTGCCTTTCTTCCTGTAGCCAAGTCAGTCCACACTACCCAGCACCCACCAATGCAGTAAAGGTGCTGCCAGTGTGTGATGGCACCTGGAGCCCAGCTTTGGCTGGGGGAGAGGGGCTGAGCTCCCAGGGCTGAAATCCCCCCTGCCCGGGGCAGGGCCCAGCCCGGTGTTTGGCACCGGGGTGCTCAGCCCGCCGTGTCCGTGCCAGGGTGAAGGCGGCGGTGCTGAGGAAGGAGGAGAGCATGAGCAGCCTGCGGAAGCAGTACGAGGTGAGTGAGGGCTCCCCGGCCCTGCCCGGCTGCGGCTCTGCCGGGCACCGCGAGCTCTGCCCCGTGCTCCGTTGCAGGCGGCCGTGCAGAGAGCCAACCTCCTGGAGTCCCTGCTGGAGCAGCAGCGGCAGCTGGCCGCGGAGTGACCGTCCTGCCGGGCGGGGAGCGGGGCTGGGGTCGGGCTCAGGCTCTCCCCTCCCTCTTCCCTCGTTCTCCACAGCCTGGTCCAGGTGCCGTGGCCATGCTGGGACACTTGGTGGCCTTTAGATGTTTGGAAGTTTTGTTCTGATAATAAATCTCTGATGGTTTCTACAGCTCTTTCTGTACCTGTGCACATCAGTGCCAGGGCACGAGTGGCTCTTGCTCGAGGTCTGTGCCCACTCCCACCTTCCCCACCCCATTCCTGCATCCCAAGGCCCTCCCTTGCTCCGAGGGTGCCCAGCACCCCGACCTCCACCTTGCTTCCCGTTCTAAACTGAAATATCCAGTGGGATGCAGGGAGGCAGAGCCAGGACAGGATGTGATCCCACAGCCTCTGCTACCTGCAGATTCCTCAACACCCCCTGAAAGGGCCGGGAAATGCCTGGGCTGGGCCGGTGGCATCTGTTTCCTCTCGGCCGGGAGCATGCGGCCGCTCTGGTCCCTCCCCCGGGCCGGGGCTCGGAGCGGGGGCCGCAAATGTTTTCTCAGCGGAGTCCCGGGTGTTTCCCATCCTTCCTGCTGGTCCCTGCGCTCGGCTGGAGCCTCCCCCTGCCCCATGGCAGCACTGCCAGAGCCCCCACGGTGACACGGAGCTGCGGAGGAACCCTTTGGCACCCCAGGAAGCTGCACAGGGGCTCGGCCACTTCCCGACGCTGGCGTTTGTCGCAGCGTGGGCTCCTGGCTGTAGCTCCCGGGGGCGGCGTGATGCCAAGGCAGCCCATGGGCGGCCCAAATCCCTGCCCGTGCTTTGGCGCTTGATTTGGGTGTCGTGGGGCACGAGCAGTTCCAGCTCCGGGGCAGGGGCACAGAGGGTGGCCGGGTCCTGCACAGCGGAGCCGTGGCCGTGCGGTCTCGGTTCCCTCTCCCCGCTGTGCCAGGCTGGAGCGCTCAGCCCAGTGTGCCGGGACAGGCCGGGCACGGCGCTTGTTCCGCTGCTGTTCCTTTTCCAAGGGGTTTCCTGAGCGCCGCTTCCGACCCCCGCCCTGCACGGCCCCCGGGCGGGTCACCCCGAGCCTGTGCCAGCGGCTCCTGCCCCCGGCTCTGGGACCTCTGCCGTGGGAGAGCGGGGCTCAGCCCCCTCCTTGCCCGTCCAGGGGCTCTTGTGCCTGTGCCCTGTGGATCCGGTGTAGGACCCAGAGCCCCGTCCGGCATCGCCGCTGTGGGGTGAACACCCGCCCACGGTGCCCGGGGTGTGCCCGGCCCCGCTCCCGCCGCTCCCCGGGGCTCCGTGTGCNCCCCCCCCGGCTCCCGCCGCTCCCCGGGGCTCCGTGTGCTCCGGCATCTTCCCGGCCCCTCCCCGGCATCGCCCGGGCTAATTTCTAGGCCAGTGCCCGGTTCAGGCATGAATAAATCAGCGCCGTTGCATAACGGGGATGCGGATTTTCACCGGATGGCTGCCCGTGCCCGCGCCCACCGCCCGCGCCCCGGGGGCCCCGCGGAACCGCGGCCGCGTGGCACGAGCCGCGTCCCCGTCCCCGTCCCTGCCGAGCCGCGGCACGGCGGCCGCTCAGCCAGGCTGGCGGCGACCGTGCGGCCGCTGCAGGCTCTGCCGGAGATCCCCGGTTGAGGAGCCCCTCTCCCGCCGGCTCCCTCCCCCGGGATTAGCGGGATGAGCGGGGCCCGCTGGCCGCCCGCGGCCGCGGGGCCGGGAAGGAGGTCAGGAGCACAGGGGGCTTTTGGCAGCCGCCGCGCGGGAATCGCGGCTCAATCTGGTGTCTGCCCGGGAAGGGATTAGCTGCAGCCCCAGACAAATCGGCCGGGAAGCCGGCGCAAGTGGCAGGATCCGAGCAGGGTAATCTCCCTTTGGGAAGGATCTGTAATCTCCCCTGCTAATTGGGGCGGCGGCAGCGGCGCTGCCCGCACCGGGAGGGGATGTCAGGGGACCGGTGCCACCCTGTGCCTCTGCCTGGGGTTGGACCAGCCCTGCCACCGCCCCGACCTCGGGGCTGGACCTGAGGGGTTCCCTGGGGCTTTGGGCCTCGCTTCCCCTTTGGGATTTTCTCTTTTGCAGCCACATTGGAAATCTGGTGGGAAGCGGGACGAGCAGCAGGGGGAGAGGGCGGGTGGTGGGTTTGGGTGACCATGACAGAGCTCAACCCTCCTCCTGTCAGATGGGGCTACTGAGGGTGTCACCTGGGCAAGGAGGGTGCTGGGGCATGGGGCTGCTATGTCCCAGCTGAGCTGGGGATTTTGGGTCTTCCCAAGGAGGGCAGGATGGCACAGCAGGGCTGGGTGGCACAGCACTCCATCCTCATCCCCCTGTCCCACCCCTATCCCCGTGCCATCCCCAGTCCGTCTCTGTCCTTTCCCATCTCGCCCTCACTTCCATCCCCCTCAGTCCTCATTCTCATCCCCATCCCATCCTCATCCTCATTTTCCTCCCCATCCCACCCTTCTCCCAGACTTCTTCCCCACTTCTTCCCAGGAGGGAAGGGACACTGGGCACTGGGGCTGCCACCCCCAACACAACATCTGGGTGATTTCATCCCCTCCCACTCACCAAAGCCCCCCGGCCCCTTCCCAGTGCCAGGAAGGCCTCAGCTCATCCTCGTCCCACCCACACTGGGACCAGCTGAGTGTGCTTGGGATGCTGGGGGCAGCTGGGCCCAGTGGGTGCCCGGTGCAGGTGGGTGGGTGCCCGGTGTGGGCTTGGCACAGCCGCCCAGCCCCGTCCCACCTGGCCGTGACTCAGCTGGTGCCAGCTCAGCCGTACGGGGAGTGGGGCTGGCCCTGCAAACCACCCTGGGGGCATGTGGCCACCCACTCCCACGGGACCATGGCCAGCCCAGAGGGCAACAATGGCACCAAACCTCCGAGAGACCCCAAATGCTTCTGGCACAGACACTGCACAAGGTCAGTGCCACCTTCGCTCGGCTGCTCTGATGCCCAGGTAGGCTCACGGAGGAGCTCAGGCTGTCCCACGTGTGGGGTCATGGCCCTTTGCACATCCAGAAGGGACCAGGGACCCAGTGGGGAGGGGGGCAATGGGAGCAGTGGGGTGCCCATGAGCTGCACCCCAGCTGGGGGTCTCCAAAATGACTGATGGGGCATCAGTGGTCCCCTGCTACCCCTGGCAGAGGGACTGGGGGGTCGTGTGGGCCAGAGCTGCTCCAGAGCAGAGAAATGCGCGGACAAGGGAGAAGGGAGAAGGGAGAAGCTGGCTCCAGCGTGTTTATTCTCCCAGCAGCCGGTAATTTTTCCAGGCCTGTATCTATTTGTGGCGACGTGACATGTGCAGCGTGGTGCTGTTCTGTGCAGGCTTGAAGGCTTGTAAAAAATTAATCGTGTACGCAAAATTTGGCTTTAAATATTCAAACTGGCAGTGGGGATGTGCGAGCCCCGTGCTCGGAGCTGAGCCCAGCGAGGGGTGGGACAAGGGCCTGGATGGGGGTTCCCAGGTTCCCAGGAACGGGATGGGACAGGATGGGACAGGATGGGACAGGACCGTCCTGCCATGACCCTGGAGGAAAGTCCAGCCTGGGTCCCAGGTGGGCTGGGTGACCAGTGGCACCCACAGCTTTGCCAGGGTCTGTTTGGGAGCTGCCAGGGGTTGTGGGTGAAGCTGTGGGGTCTTCTTTGCCAAGGACTGAGACTGCCAGGTTTTGGAGCATCCTGTGTTTGGAGGGCACACTCCCATGTGCCAGGGCTGGGGCGTCGAGCAGACGAGGCTGAGCCGTGGCCCCACATTGGGCAACCCCTCCGCCCAAAGGAGACCCCACACCACGGGCCTGGCTGAGGCTGCTGGGGGGCTCCGCTCCCCCTCGGGACGGGACTGGGGGGCTGCAGGGTGAGGCCGTGCTGGGGCACGGGGGCAGAGACGGGGTGCAGGGTGTGTGTGTGAGGGGGGCTGGCGGGGGGTTGAGGGGCTGTCTGGGGGCAGAGCTGCCCATCCCGCCCCTGTTTCCCATCCCTGTCCCCATCCCTGGTCCCGGGAAGCCGGCGGTGCCCGGGATGGGTCAGCACCGCAGCAGTTCCTTCCTTGGGGGGTCCCAGCCCC
>VXAZ01000780.1:208170-242608 GCA_013399875.1 Gymnorhina tibicen | reverse complement strand
CGGACGGCGCCCAGCCCGCACCGGAGCCCGCCGAGGCGCCCGCGCCGGTGCCCGCGGAGGCCGCGGCCGAGAGCGGCGCCTGTGCCGCCAGCGACGCCGACCGGACGCCGGACAAGACCTTCTCCAGCAGCAGCTTCCCCAGCGCGGACGAGGGCAGCGACGAGGACACGGCCGAGCTGACCTCCGGCGTCTTCACCGACTTCTCCGGGGAATACACGGAGCGGGCGGAGGCGGCCCCGGCGCTCAGGTCCCTACAGAAGCAGGTGGGGACGCCGGACTCGCTGGAGTCGCTGGACATCCCGTCCACGGGCAGCTCCTGCGAGGTGCTCAGCCCCGGCGCCTTCGCGCCCGCCGGCCAAGCCCGCGCCCTCGACAGCGGCTACGACACCGAGAACAACGAGTCCCCCGAGTTCGTCCTTAAGGAGCCCCACGAGCCCCGAGAGCCCGAGGCCTTCGGCCAGCTGGGGAAGCCGCCCCCGGGGCTGCCGGGGGGCGAGGGCGAGGCTCCGGCCCCCGAGACGCGGCTGCCCAATGCCCCGGGGGCCGAGGTGCCCGGCCTGGCCGAGAAGAGCCCCTACCGCGACTCTGCCTATTTCTCCGACTGCGACGCCGAGGCCGAGCGCGGCCACAAGGACGAGGGGGACAGCGATGGGTCCCGCACCCCGGAGGCAGAGGAAGGTCCCCGCTCCACTGCGCAGGACATAGGGCGAGGAGAGGACCCGCTGCACCCGCCGGGGGCACCCGGCAGCCCCCCGGCAGCGCCTGGCGTCGCGGTGGCGGTGCCCATGCCAGTGGCGGTGGCTTTGGAGGGGGACTGGGCAGAGACAGAGGCTGGGAGCCCACCGGAGGAGGCACCTGGCACCGAGCAGAGCCCCGCTGGCACGGGGCTGGTGCCGGGCAGTCCCCCGCGCCCCGACACAGACACCTATCCCCCGGGCTCTGTGACCCCCAAGACTTTCCTCTTGACCCCGGTGCCAGTGAGCCCTGGGGAGCCATCGGCTGTCGGAGGGACCTGCGTGCCCGAGGGCGTCCCTGGATTTGGGGGAGCCACAGTGGGGGACAAACAGACTGTGGCCCCCGTGCTGGGGCCTGGGGACCTGGGCCTGCCTCTGGAGGGGACTGGGGCGGGCGATGCGCCGGGGGGTCCCAGCACGCTGCTGCCTGGGGGCGAATCACCCCCGGGTCTCTCCCCGGCCCCGGCTGCCCCCGAGCGCCGCGAGGAGCCAGAGGAGGAGGAGGAGGACACGGAAGACAGCGACGAGTCGGACGAGGAGCTGCGCTGCTACAACATCCAGGAGCAGAGCGAGGAGAGCGAGGAGGAGCCGGCGGCTGTGCCCATCGTGGTGGCCGAGAGCCAGAGTGGCCGGAACCTGCGCAGCCTCCTCAAGATGCCCAGCCTGCTGTCCGAGGCCTTCTGTGAGGACCTGGAACGCAAGAAAAAGGCCGTCTCCTTCTACGACGACGTGACCATCTACCTCTTCGACCAGGTGGGTGCCCTGGGGGGACAGAGCTGGGCGCTGGGCACGGCCCCACAGCATTTTGGTGGTGGGAGCCATCTCTGGCCGTGCCCCCAGTGAGGTTCCCTCTTCCTGTTTCCCCATCCTCAGGAAAGCCCCACGCGGGAGCTGGCTGAGCAGAGCTTCCCGGAGCCCACCCTGCCTTCGGGGCAGCCCCCCTCGCCTTCAGGGCAGCCCCCTGCCAGTGGCAGCCCCCCCAGCCCCACGGACAGGCTCGGAGCCTCCGACGACTCCTCAGACGGCAACGCCTCGGAAGAGAGTAAGAGACCAGGAGCTCATGGGGCTGGCGACTGTGGGGTGGTGGGAGGGTAGTGGTTATGGGATGATGGGGAGGCAGTTATAGGGTCATAGGGACAGTGGTTATGGGATGATGGCAGGCCAGTTATGGGGTGATGGGGTCAGAGGTTATGGTTGGACCCTCTCAGTGGGCTCCGTCCCCTCACTCTGTATCCCAGGCGGTGGCTTTGAGTGGGACGACGACTTCCCGCTGATGCCAGTGAAGCCGTCCCTGGTGGCCTCGCTGCCGGGGACGCCGGCGGAGCCCCCCGCGGCCGTGCCCGCCCTGCCCACCCTGGTGCCGGCGCAGAAACAGGTGCTGCCCATCCAGTTCTCCCGGTTCACGGTCTCACCCGCCCCGGTGTCCCGGTTCTCCATCACCCACGTCTCCGACTCGGACATGGACTCCATAGGAGGTGAGTCCCCCTCGGGACACTGCCCCGCGGGTGCCCAGGGCCGTCCCTGCCGGGAGCTGCCGTGGGCCGGTGCCATCCGCGCCGTGAGCCGTGGGACCCCCCGTCCTCGCGCCCCGCGGGGACGGTCACCCCGCCAAGGGCCGGGTGTCCCGCGGAGGGGCCGGGACCCTCTCACGGCTCTCTCCGCTCGTTGCAGGCAGCAGCGAAGACNGCCCGCCGGGACGCAGCCGGCAGTGCCCCGGCAGCCGGGGCGGCGCAGGACGGCGGGGCCGGCGCGGGGGCCGCCCGTGGGCTCCCAGACCCCGCTCGGCAGCTTTTAGGCAGATTTAATCGGAAGGAACTCGTTTGCTGCTTCAAGTGGGAGCGGGGCCGGCACGGCCCCCGCGGGGCCAGGCGGTGGGTGACGGTGGTGGCCGTGCGCGTGTGCGGGTGGCTGTGAGCGTGCGTGTAAAATAGACACCTATATATATATATATATACATATATATATATAAATTATAGCGTTTCGAGGGTAGTGCCCTGACCTTGCTAACATTTGCGGAGTATCCTCCCCAGTGAAGTTCCCCCTTGGCTTCTTGCCCACATGTGCTCCCCGAGGCAGTTTGTCCCCACACCCCTTCTCCCCCGGGCTGTCCCCTCCCTGTGCCGTGCGCTCAGTCTTGCACCTTGTGGCAGCTTGGCTGTCCCACAGCAGTCCCACAGCGGCCCCACGGCTGCCCCATGGCTGCCCCAGAGGCACTCCACGACATTCCTGACCGAGGGGCCACTGGCTGCTGCCACTTTGGATGTCGCTCCCTGTGCCAGGGGTGCCACCGGCTCTCCAGAGTGGTCTCCATGGCTTTGGAGCTCCCCTCCCTTGGTTTGCAGGGATCAGTCCCAGCTGGGGACCCTGGGGACTGGTGGGACCCTTGCCATGGTAGCGGGGATCAACACGTGGAGGGCTGGTTGTGGGGGGAATATCCCCCCCCGGCACCTGCCATCCTGACTATTTTTGTATTTAAACAAAATGATTAAAAAACCCCAACCCCGAACCCACCCCAAAACCAAAACTTGCTGTTGACTGAACCCACATTGACGCGATTTTAAGTTATTGCTGCCAAAGAGACGTATCGGGGAGGGGGGGGAGGGGGGGGCGCGCTCGTGGTTCTTTGTTCCTTTTTTTTTGTTTGTTTGTTTCTTCGTTATTTTTTTTTAATTCATTCGAGGCTTAGGATAATTGTGCAATTCCAGCTTCCGGAAGGAAATAGAAGTAAGCGGAGCTGAGCGAAACCTTGAATTCAGGGCTGATTCCTTTTGGGGTCTATAGACCAAACCCTGAGGTGAGAAATGTCCCCCCTGAGCCCCCGCCCCTGTCCTGGCTCCTGTGTAGGGGGATGAGGGCACATGGGTGTCCCCGTGCGGGGACACGTGCACAGACAGCGCCCACGTGGGATGGGGCTGGTGCCAGGGGTCCTGCTCCATGCCACAGGACGATCCCGGCCCGGGCTGGACACAGCTCTGGCACCAGGACCCGCGGGATGAGCCCGTCCCCACCCCAGCCTGGCACCGCGAAGGGTCCCAGCCCGGTGCTGGCAGACCTGTCCCATACTCGCCCACCCTTCTCCCACCCACTCCCACGGCCAGCCCAGCCTGGAGCTGTATCCCAGCTGCAGCGCCCTCGGTGCTCAGGAGGCTGCTGTGGGGGGCCAGGGGCTGTTCCTCCATCCAGGGCACCGCCAGGGCCCAGGGGGACCCCAACTCCAGCCCCAGGGTGGCCATCCCACCCCGTACCCCCCACTGCTGGTTCCTCCCCCCTACTAAGCAATTAGTGCTTTATTTAAGTGTTTTATTTAAGCCCCCACCTGGCCTGTAGCCCCCCCACCCCAATACTCCCAAGCTTTTTCCTTATCCTTTACAACAGGGGGGCCACCCCTGCACTGATGCGGGGTGCAGCACCCGGGGGTGCTGCCTGTGCAGGACTGGGATGCTCCTGGGATTCCCTTCCTGCAGCACCCACCCCCCTGCCCCCTGACCCCCCCTTCCCTGCACCCCCCCAACACCACGGTGGGGTTTGCTCTCCCCCTGCTCCCCCTCGCACCCAGGGGTGCTGGCCCAGCCCCCACCCCACACCCTGGGTTTGGTCTATGGCGCCGCAGGTCCCGGCTCCGGAGGGCGGATGAGGACAGAGCTGTGGCTTGGGTAACTTTTTTAATAGAAAGGCTCTTCTTACATGGTCTATTTTCTCAATACGGGTCATAATTGCTGTATTTTTTATCAGTGCTGATTTCCATACAGCTCCCAGCATGTGTGTCAAATCTCATCGGGCCAATAATAAAGTTTTTAAAATATCTTAAGCTGTTTCCTGCCCCGATCATTGCCCAGCACCCAGGATGGAGCCAGCTCGAGAGGGCCCTGGCCACGCTCCGGGGCCAGGCAGGAGCCTCTGGCCAGGGAAAACGCTGCAGGAGGGAGGGCTGGGGGGGACTGAATTGCTCATAAATTACATTTTCTCATAAAAAATTATTTCAGGTTACGTCTTGCAGGTGCCACCGAGCCAGGAGGTGCAGTGAAGCCCCCGGGGGCTGGCTGGAGCCAGGGTGGCAGCTTGGGGGGCCCAGGGGGACAGCCCCTGGCACGGGGGTGGAAGAAGACACCGCAGTGGCCGAGGGCACCCCAGGCCTGTCCCCAGCCCGGGCTGTGACTACCAGCCCTCTCCCACCCGCTGCCCCACACCCCAGCAGAGCCCTTTCCCTCGCCCCTGCCCCGTCTGGCCTCCACCCATCTGCTCCAGCCCCGGGAGAGGAAGAGGAGGCACGGGAGAGGAAAAGGAGGCACATCACGGAGCAGGGAACCCTCGTGCAGAGCTGGAGCCTGGGCAGTCACAGGAGAAGCTGTTCCTGTAGTGGAGCTGGAAAACCCATTGGAGGGGACACAGGAGAGAGGAGCCACTGCATCCGACTGGGACCGAGCCCCCTGGGCTGGGGACACTCCGTGCCCGGCCAAGTGCCCAGCCAAGCACCCACTGCCCGGGCCGTGGGGACCAGGACGTGCTGCACCAGTGATCAGAAAGTGCAAAATGAGAAATACAACGGAAAAAGCAAAAACTCTGTTCGGGTTCAACCCCTCACCCACGGGAGACACAGTTCCTGCCCTGGAAACCCTCTTCTCCCGGTTTTCGGAGCAAGGATGTGACCCTGGTCACTCAGGAGCTGCGGGAAGGGCTGCGGGAGCCGCCTCGCTCGTGGGCACCCCCAGCAAGAAGCTTAGCAAGTGTGTGTATATATATTTATATATATTTATCTCTATCTATCTTCTCTCTCTCATGCAGCCCTAGGAATAGAGGAAGAGCAAACAGCCAAGCAAGAGGTCCGGATGGGAGCTCCCGTCTGCAGGGAGCAGGGGCACCCCGGCCCCAGGCACCCCAAGGCTCACTCACACACTGCCCTCGTCTCCACAAGTGGTTTTGTTCTAGCTTATATTTTACAGCAGTACCGTAATTCCCTACAACATCCCGAGCCCTGGCGCAGCAGGAGCTCTGGGACCGGAGCTGACCCCGTCCCAGCGGGGGCTGCAGCGCTGGCACCCACTGCCCTGTCCCAGCCTGGAGCAAGGGGTGGGCAACCGGGGTCTGGTGGGAGCCTGGGAGCTGCTTACAGCTCCCACCGTGCCTTGGCTCGCACAGGGTATCCCGGTGTCCTGCCTGGTCTCGGGGTCCCTCCCGTCCGGGCAGGGAGAGCAGGGGGACCGTGTCCCCTCTGCCACTGCTGCCCCGCCGGAGCACTGTGAGCCCACGGAGAGTTGTTCTCCAGCTGAGCCCGTTTCTCCACCCACGGCAAGCGGCTGCTCGGCCTGGGAGCCACCCCGGCTCTGGGACACGCTGCTCTGGCTCCGGGAAGCGCCGCCACCGCGCTCGTTAGCACAGGCAAAGGACAGGTGACGTGGCAGCGCTGTGACCCTCTGCCACCGAGGGAGTCTAGAGAAGAGAGAACTAGGGCACTAGCTTGAGCCTTTGGCTTTCAAAGCAGCAGGATTAATAAATTCCGCCTAAAAATGGAGTCCTGGGAAGCTGGACATGCAGCGGCGAGGATGAGGATGAGGAGGATGAGGAGGTGGCGAGTGCCACGCGGGCGCCAGCGCTCCCGGATCAGCTGATGAGCGGGGCCGAGCGGTCGTTCGTCACCGTTGGCTTCAGCTGGACGTTGGCAAAGGGGTTCCTGCGGAGGAAGAGGAAGAGGAAGGAAGAGTTAATGGGGGGTGGAGGCCTGGAGAGGACAGGGCACTGGCACAGCGAGCGGCGACTGGCGAGACCCTGGGACCAGCAGCGTTTGGGAAGGGGTTAAACTGGAAAAGCTCTGCCTTGCGGAGCCCCCGGCCGAGCTGCCCCCGCTCCCTGAGCTGCCCCCACTCCTCAGCTCCTCTCCCAGCTGAGCCGTGCTGGGTCAGAGACGAGCCGAGCGCAGCTGCAGCAGGATGTTCTCCTACCTCGCTCTCCTTCAGCCTAAAGCTGGGGATGCCACTGGGGGCCAGGGCTGGCGAGGCTGCTCCAGCCTCCTCCAGGGCTGGACGCAAACAGTTCCCACAGATGGGAGCACTGCGGGATCACCCAGCTCTGCACCGCGCTGCTCCGGGGAGCAGGGGGCTATGGCTTCACCTCCTGGCCACGGGCAGAGCTGGCAGCTCCCTGCAGAGCCCTGTGCTGCCTCTGGAGAAGTTAATATCCAAGAGGAAGAGTGTGGGAGACTAAGGACACCCGGATGAGCTCGTCAGAGCCCAGAGCCCAGACAGGCTGACCTTGGGTTTCACCTACCTGGGGTGTCCCCAGCACCCTCCCGCTGCCATCGTCACTTGGCCAGGACGGGGTACAAGGACTGCCTTGGCACGGGGAGCGGTCACAGGAGAAGGAGCCTTACCCCTCTCCAGGACGTCCCCTCTCCCAGCAGGAGTTAATTCCTGGGGGCTGTGGGCAGTTCTGGGGGTCCCTCTGGCTGCCTGGGGTGCCTGGGGCCATCGGGCCTGAACATGCACGAGGGAAGGAGCCACCAAGCAGCCCCCTGTCCTCCCTGCAGCCCCTCGGTCTTGTCTGCCCCCAGCCCTCCCTCTCCAGGGAGCCACACAATCCTTCTCCTGTCCCCAGTGCGAGCAATGGCCACAGCCCCCCACACCAGGTCCCACTGCTGGGCCACTGGCCAGTCACCCACCGTGGGGGCACAGCCCTGCTCCCCCTGACGTGGGTTCAGGTGAAGTTATATGGTTACCAAGTGCACCCCGACCGAGAAGCTTTGGGATGTCCCCAGAAGCTTTGGGATGTCCCCAGCCATCTCCCAGAGCAGAAGGAAGATGCTGGGGCCTCCACCCCCCTGGGACGGGCACTCACTGTCAGCCCCAGGCCCTCTCTCTGCCACCTCTCACCTCTCCACGTTCACTTTTTCTTTCCTTAAAAGACAAATTACTTTTGCTTAAAAATAGGGTAATTAATTTCACACCTAATTAATGCAGATGCTTAGATCACTTTCCCTCCCGGGATGCCAAAATAGATTCTCAGGACTGGAGGGAGAGGAAAAGTTGCTTTGATGAATCACCCGGGGCTCATTTAACTATTTCTGTACTGGCAGAGAAGAGCCACTGGGATGGAGCCTGCAGCTCCAGGGAAACCAACTCATGGATCAAAGAGAAACGGGGAAGGGGCTCTCCAGGCTCTGCAGTGCCAGCGAGGAGGGTCTCGACTCCTGGGGAGGCTCCTGCATCCCGTCCCTGGGGCCAGGACGAGGAGGCTCCTGGGACGAGTCTACAACAAAAAAAGCTGCTCAAAAAACTTGCGGTTAGTGTGGAGGGGCCCCGCCCCGCCGGAGGGGGCTGGGGACAGCGGCGGACACCGGACACCTACAACCAAAGAGCCCGGTTACGGAGAGCGGGGGAAGCGCAGGAGCAGCTCAGCATCCCGGGAAGCGCAGCCGCGGCAGCGGGGCGAGCAGCCGAGCAGCAGAGGCAGCCGGGGAGCCCCGGAGCTCCCGCCAGCGGCACGGGGACAAGCGGTGACTGAGGGAGGGGACGCGCCCGGCCGGGTGCAGCGGGAAGCAGAGCGGTGGCACCGTCCCCGCGCAGCCCCGCGGCGTCACCCGCTGCCCAGCGCACCCAGGGCTCGGCCCCGCGACACCGTCACTTACTAACTACGGGCAGGGGCACCTCAAAACCTGGCCACTTCAACATCGGGGCTGCAAGGGAAACAGAAGGCAGGTTGGAGGACACCGGGACGCTTGATGGGAACAGAAGGTCGTGGTTAAGGAGAGACTCAAGGCCACGAGCCGGTGGCCACCCGGCCCGAGAGCCCGCTGGCCACCCCGCACGCGGCCGCCGGCGGGCAGAGGAAACAGGAGGAAAAAGAAGAAAAAGGAGGAAAAGTCGTGTTTATTGAGTCGCTGGTGCTGCGAGGAGGGGAAGGAAGGGCACGGCCAGCCGGGAGCTGTGGGAGTGCAGCGGCCGGGCACGGCGGGGGCTACGGAAGGGAGGGGGCGGCTTCCTTCCCCCCGTGCCGGCCGTCGCCGCTTTCCCACCGCCGGGAAAGCGCAGCCGGAGCCTTGGCATGCGGGAGCAGCAGCAGCATCACCCCCTCAGATGCTCAGGGACAGGGGACCCGGCCCTAAACCAGCTGTCGCTGCCCCCGCTCAGCGAAGCTGTTTAGTGCCGGCGGGGCTGGGCGCGCACAGGCAGCACCCGGCATCCCCAGGGATGGAGCAGGGAACAAAAACACGGCCTGGGAATGCGCGGTGGGCGATGCAGGCGGTGAGGGCAGCACGCAGGCACGGCAGCCGAAAAAGACACCGAGGCCCAGCTCAATGCAATAAATAAAACTTTTATTCAAACAATAACTCAGTACAGGGCACAATTCTCTCTGGCTTTTAAAAAAAGGTTTTTCAGCACTTTACAATCTCCACACAGGCTTTGCTAGGCTGGGTTTGTGGTTTTTTTCCCCCTCCACATTCAGTCATTCATTGTGAAATATCCTGGGTTAAAAATCCTTAGCAAAATTCGGACATCGATGCAGGAGGGGCTCGGAACAGTGTGCCCGGAGGCGAGGAGATAACCCAAAAACTGGTCCGGGGGGGGGGTCTATTGCCAGCAATGTCCCAGTAAACAGGCAATGTCAGAGGTCTTAAAAATCACATCAGAAAAAAGCGTGAACAGCTTTGCAGTGGAGACGGCCACGGGCACTGGGAGGGCTACGGCCGGGCTAGTGCGGGAGCGGGACCCCCGGTGCGGGGTGGGAGCCCCCCGGGCACTGCCGAGCCCCCCGCGGGGGCACAGCGCCGGGGCTGCCTCGCTCAAGCCCGGTTTGGGGATGCGAGCACGTCCTCGGAGCCCCAGCCCTAACGTGAGGTAACAATACCTTGCTACAAAAAATATATATATATATTTATAAAACAACCAGGAGTAACCCTTCCGGGGGGGTTCCCGCGGCCGGCGGGACCCCAGCCCAGAAGCAGCCCTTTCCCCGGGGCGGGAGCTCTGTGCCATCCGCTTCTCCCAAAGCCACCGCGGTGGGATGGAAGCGGATCGGGCCGAGGGGGAGGTGCGGGGACGCTGCCCCCCCTCCGGGAACGGCATCCCGGGCGCGGGCATCCCGGATGCTCGGTAACAGTACGGACACCAGAGGCCATGCATATGTGATCCAGTCTGGGAGTTTGGTCCAGGCTCGTGCGGGGCGGCCGGCGCGGCCCCGGGGGGGACAGTGCATCGCTAACATCACACGGGAGGACAAACACCGGGTCCCACTAAGTGACAACTGCACCTGGGCTGTGAGCACAGACCTGGCGGCAGTTTCTGCTCCAAAAAGGCTTCAGAAACAAGGGCACTGTGAACACCAGGGAGGGGTGAGAAGCACCATGGTTTCCTTGAAGATCACAAGAGTTTCAAATCCAAAAGAAGTAGAGAAAGAGAAACGAAAGGGAAGGAAAAAAGAAGGGGGGAAAGAAGCAGAAAGCTCTTCCAAGCAGCAAGGGGCCGCCGCGAGCCCAGGTGTCCTCACACCGTTGATACCAAACTGCCACTGCCGCTGCGGAACAAAGCACAGAGATGCCAGAGTGGCCGCGGGCAGCACCGAGCCGGGAGCCCAGCTCCCCTCACGGCACCGCGGGACCCCCACGGACGGGCGGCCGGCTCCACCCAGCCACGGGCTTGAGCTCAGCCCCAAGAGCGAGACGGGGCAGCTCCGAGGCAGAGGGGATGGAGAAGGTGCCGGGGACAGACCCCGGAGCATGGGCCCTCCGTGGCTTCACCACCCAGGTGTGAGCCCGGAGGAGGTCGGGAGACGCGACTCTCTGGAGGAGCACAAGGCTGGGGACACCAGGGCTGGCCCTGGGACCTGCCCTCCCTGGGTCCCCCCACTCTCTCAGATGAGACCTGGCCCCATCCCAGTCACTGCCAGTCCCCGGGAAGCCCGTGCAGGGACCCCTGTGGGGACGCAGCCCCACGGCGACGCCCACAGCCAACACCAACGGTTCGCAGGGAATGTGACAGGAAGGTGACATCTTACCTGCTGACAGACCTCGTCCCGTAGTCATCGAGACCCTGTGGAGAGGAGGGGAGGAGGCACAGTGAGGGACGTGTGGGCTGTGCCCGCTCAGGTGCCACCGGAGGGTCACACGAACAAACCAAAGTGCATCAGGACCCAGGGCCAAGAGCTGATGCATTTGGAGAGGAAAGGGAGATATGGAGATGATTGGAGTGGGATTCAGACAGCAGGGAGTGAAGTTCACCACTCTCTGTAGAATTTATCTGGCCAGACATGGGAAAGGGACAGCTGGGAGAGCCCTGCTCTGCTCTGCCCTGCCCAGCCCCTCCGTGGAACAGAGCTCTGGCTGCTGCTGAGATGCTGAGACTGTTGGAAAAGGACTGCACGACTGAGAGACACCAGTGAAATGCTCTGTGGAAAGAGGGCTTGTCTGTGTTCACTCCCACCAGAAACCCACAGGGTTTTGGACCATTTTCTCCTTTAGCCGGTGCTGAGCAGGCTTTGCAGGGAGGGACCGAGGGGCAGGCGGGGACCAGGCCCGGAGAACATCCCTCAAGGACATCCCTCCTTGAGCAAGGGCCTGCCCTGGGATACGAGTGGAGCAGCTCTGCTCTCCGTGACAAACATGGGACTGCTCCAGGAAAGAGGGGGAGTCTCTGGCCTTGGAGCTGGCTGCGCACCAGGGATCAGAGACCCACATTCCCAGGAATGCTCCCAGTCACAAAACACCAACCCCAGCAGCAAATCCTGCTGGAAAACCCCAGCAAAACAGCAAGAACTGGGGCCGTGCTTCCACCCCGCTCCCTGCATAGAGGACAGATCCCAGCTGACATGCCCTGTCGCAGGGTCGGTGCTGACTGGCCTTCTCTCTCCCTCCTCAACCTCTCCCCATCTGCCAGCACGTGATGCCAAAGTGGCTCACCCCACCGTGCTCATTCTGGTGGGGAGAGCTCCACTACACCAGCAGCTCCTGGGTTAGGCTGATCCCATCTGCTTGTGCATCCTCCCTGGCTTGTTATCCAAGAAGCCCTGGGCTTGCTTTGGGCGCTCTGGAATCTTGTCCAGGATCTGCCCCAGTGTCCCCACGGGACCGCCACCGGCTCGAATTGGCATGTGCCAGAGAAAACACCTCCAGCTGCCTGTGAGCAGCCTGTTTCTGGTGGGAGACTCCCATGGAGTCGGCAAGTGTTGTCCTTTGGGGGTTTACGGGGCCATTTTGTGCCACTGCCCCCCGTGCCTTGCCCGTTCCTCCCCATCCATCGGCTCCCTGCATCCCTTCACCCCAGGACAGGCGCTCGGCAGGAGCAGGGCCCAGGCAAGGCACGCGGTCGCCAGGCACAAAGCAGCCAAACCTCCGTAAATCCCAAGGGAAACATTGCGAGCGTCGGACTTACAGCTGTCGACCTAGCGTAAGGCTTGTAGTGAGCGGAGGGTGCTTGGCAGAGGCCACTGGAATAGTCTTTAATTGCACACCCATAGGGCATTAGGTAGTCCTAAAACAACGAACAGAGGTTGGAGAGCCGCCCTCGGCACCCCCACGCATCCGCAGCACGCCGGGACCAGGAGCGCTCCCGCTCATCCCATCCCATCTCCCGCGGCAGGGACCGTGCCCGGGGATCTGCTCCGGCACCCCCCATTCCTAAAACGTCCCCCCGGAGCGGGAGAAGCCGGCGGGAGAAGCTCACCTGGGAGAAGGCGGGCACGGCCACGCTGTACGGCCGCTGCTTGAAGGTGTTGCCGCCCTGCGCCGGGAAGGCCTGGGAGGCCATGCCGTAGTCCGGCGGCGGGATGGAGATGTCGTCCTTGTCCAGGAGGTTGCCGGTGCTGCTGCTCTTCCCTTGCTGCAGGCTGCGGGGCCCAGAGCAGAGGCGTCAGCTCCGTGCGGACATCCCCAGGGCCCCCATCCACTCACGGCAAAAGCCACCCAGAACCAGCAGCCATCCCCCCCGTGCTGTTATTCCTAACGAGGACTGCCAATTCCCAGCCCAAGCACACGGACTCCCCACCACCCAGAACGATGCTCCTTACCTGGTGTGGACCCGCTCGCTGCCATCGTTGTCAAGGACCCGTGTGTAGGAGAAAGGAAACCAGCCCCTCCTGAAAGGCAAAGGCGGCGATGAAGCCAAACCCAGGTTTGTCCACGGAGGGCCCAGACGACGACACCCAGCCCACTCACATTTTGGTTTTCTCGCTCTCTCCGTAGTGCCAGCCGTCCCGGGCCTCGGGCACCAGCAGCGTGATGAGGTCGCCCTCCTTGAAGCTCAGGAGGGTGCTGTTATCCCCGGCAGCGTGCGAGAAAATCGCCTGCACCCTCGTCCGGCCGTTCCTCTCGAGCCCGGCGGCCATGGAGCTGGAGCGTGGCAGTGTCTTGTTTTCAGCTGGGGGAACAGAGGCCAGTGGGTGCCCCGAGTCCCTGACCCCATCCCCAGGCACAGGACAGGCCCCCACCCCTCCTTATTTCAGCCCAGGTCGCACTCAGACCTTCAGGGGGACTCACACCTTCCCCCTCAGCAAGCAGGATCAGACTCTTGCCATCATCCACCAGCCACGGCAAAGGGAGCAGGTTCCCTGTGCCAGATTCCACAAGATTTTCCTCCTGGAAATCCTGTGAAACCCCAGGGCAGAGCCCAGCTCCAGCACTTCCTAACGCCCAGGGCAAGAGGCACGAGCAGCACTTGACACCGACAGGGGGATGCTGTTGGTCACCGTCCCCCTCCCACCGTCCCCACCCGGTCCCCCGGAGCAGAGCCGGCTCCAGGGCCCCCGGCAGCGAGGCCCGGGCCTCACCTGAGGCGTAGCTGTTTTTCGCTGGCACGTTTTTGCGAACTGGGAGTGTATTGGAGTAAGAGTCACTCAGCTGCTTCTGAGGCTGGGGAGGAGATAAAGATTTGGGCTGTGCTGGCTTCATCTCAGACCAGTGGTTGTACCCGTCGCCGTCAGGGCCTGAGACTCCGTTCATCACTGGCATGGCCTCCTGCGCCGACATGCGCTACGGAGAGAGGAGGGGAGGGGGACACGGGGGCGGCGTCATTAGGGTGTCCTGCTGCAGCTCCAGGGGCATCCCGCTGCCAGGGGCATCCCGCTGCCAGGGGCATCCCGCTGCCAGGGGCATCCCGCTGCCAGGGGCATCCCGCTGCCAGGGGCATCCCGCTGCCAGGGGCATCCCGCTGCCAGGGGCATCCCGCTGCCAGGGGCATCCCGCTGCCAGGGGCATCCCGCTGCCAGGGGCATCCCGCTGCCAGGGGCATCCCGCTGCCAGGGGCATCCCGCTGCCAGGGGCATCCCGCTGCCAGGGGCATCCCGCTGCCAGGGGCATCCCCCTGCCAGGGGCATCCTGCTGCAGCTCCAGGGTCATCCCACTGCAGCTCCAGGGGCATCCCACTGCCAGGGGCATCCCGCTGCAGCTCCCAGGGCATCCTCCTGCAGCTCCAGGGGTGTCCCACTGCAGCTCCAGGGGTGTCCCACTGCCAGGGGCATCCCGCTGCAGCTCCAGGGGCATCCTGCTGCAGCTCCAGGGGCGTCCCGCTGCAACTCCCCAGTGCGACACAGCTCCAGGGTGAGAGGCAGATCGGAGCTTCATCCTGTTGGTTTTGGCTCCCACCCAAACCAAACTGCTCTGGGGGGAGCAGTGGGGTCACTTCTATGGCATTTTACTGCTCCGAGCTCCCCTGCTGAGCTCTACTGCTCAGCTCATGCCCCCACGTCAGGGGGACACTCTCTTCTGAAGGGTTCTTCATCCCATGGGTCACTCCAGGCCTTTCTCCCGCAGTTACTGGGGTACCTGGGTTCAGTCCCACAGTTTGGGGGCCAGCCTGGACAGGCGAGTCCAGCTCGTGGCTTCCCCAAACAGCCCCTGGGAGCCCCTGCTCTGCCAGAGCTCAGCGACTCCGGCAGGATGGGGTGGGACAGGCTGCCCAGCCCCAGGTCAGGCTCCTTCCCACACCCCAGGATGGCACAGCACGGAGCTGCCCATCCCTGCCATCAGTGACAGTCCATCCAAGGGCAACTTGCCGAGGACAGCGGTGACACCGGCCCGGGCTCGTCCCTCCGGCTTTGCTCAGAAGGGCAGGACAGCTTCCACCACAGAGATACTTACTCCTACAAAAGGTGCCAGCTCCGGGGGGACAGGGAGAGGTTTGGCACCAGGGATGGGGTCAGAGATGATGAGGTTGGACTTGGATGTGGACAGAGGGCTGGGCATAATGGTGCCATTGCTGCTGGCAGCCATCTGCTGCATCAGCTGTATGGCGCGGTCCGGGATCTTGTTGGGATCCGAGCAGGATTGCTGCCACAGCGGCAGCTTCTGCGTCAGCATCTCCTTGCCCTGCAAGAGGAAAACGAGGCATGAGAGCACAGGGGTGCAGGTGCTCTGCTCCCCTCCCTGGGCAGCACCACACGGATCCAGGGCTGGGCTGATCTGGGATCGATCAATGGCTCTGTGCATGGCACGGGCAAGATAACACACAGGGACATCCCGCTTCAGGGTCTGACGGCAGCAGAGCCAGGAAGGTGTCATGAAAAATGGGAAGGAGGGAAGGAAAAGGTAATCCATCTCCCCAGCTAATTCCAAGATATCTTGTGTGGAGCATCTCCAGGCTGCTGGGAGCTGGGCAGGGAGCCGGGCTCCACGTGGAGCAGGGAAATAAAACCTGCCCGAAAGCTTGGCAGGGCACAGCCGTGCTCCAGGCTGCCCCCACATCCCGAGGGATGAGCTGCTTCTTTTGAGTGCTCAGCCCCAGCAGCCTCCAGGCCCCTGTGCTGCGTCCCAGCCCCACTGCTCCCTGCGTGCAGGACTGGCAGCCACCCGCTGCCAGGCTCCAAGGGGGAATAGATGGAGCCAAACTTGTCCTTATTCACCAGAATGTACGAGCGTCCCCTCAGAGGGGGAAGATGTCCCAAACCCCCGGAGGTCACTCCCCAGCACAGAAAAGGGTGACCCCATGTCTGTGCTCTGCCTCATCTGGAGACAAAACGTGGTTCCGCACACCAAAACCCCTCCAACTCCAATTTCAAAGTCGCTGCACGTTTCCCCAACATCAGCCAGTGGGTCCAGCCTCACGATCCCGTGGAGCATCCTGCAGGAGCCACGGGCAGCAGCAGGATGGAGTTTTTAGCAGGACACCCACCACGCTCTGGACAAGCCACCCGCAAAATCCCTCCCGCAAAATCTCCCTCCGTGTGCTGCTGCAGCAAGGTTTCGGTTCGTTCCTGCTGACCGCCAGCCCTGGGGGGTATTTTTCCCCTCCTGCACTGCACTCGCCAAGCCAAGCGTGGATCCATCCTGTGGATGCGCCAGGACAGAGCTGACTAATCCCAACTCCCTCTGCTGCTCCGGTGCCAAGCGCGGCGGTGACAGATGGCTGCTGTGAGCCGCGGAGGGCGGTGGTGGGGAACAACCAGAACGGGAGCACGAGGCTGCGGGAGCAGCCCCAGCGCTCCCAGCCCTCGTCCGGATGGATTCTGCTCCAGACCAACGCGGGTGCTGCCGCTTCCCAGGCGGGCAGGGGGCAGCTCCAGCCCTGCTCCGGGACACGCGGGCAGCCGTGAGCAGGAGGGATGTGGAGCTGCCACGGGCAGGAGGGTTTGGAGCAGCTGCTCCTGCTGGTCCATCTCCCCCTCGGTCCCCCGGGCTGCAGGGGCTGCAGCAGCCGTGGCTTTTGGGATATCGGTCTGTTGTACGGGGTGCAGCTTGAGCCGGGAGCATCCGCCCAGCGATGGGGCAGCCGGGAGCGGCTCCGGCGGGTCCGACTCACCTTGGCGTGGTAGGTGATGGCGCTCTTGGCCACCGCGCACTGTTTCTCCACCAGGAAGCAGAACCGTCTCCTCTCTTCCGTCAGAGCTGTCTTGTAGCCATCGGAGACGTAGTTCTCCAGCTCCCCTTGCTTGTTGCTGATGGCTTCGATGTACTGGAACAGGGAGAGGAGCAGGGAGGGGGCTGCCGGCACCGCTGCCCACCGAGCGCGGGGCAGGGCGCGGGCGGGGGACCCCGGCACGGGACACGCACGTGTGCCTGCACAGCCCCCCCAGCCCGCCCTTACTCATCGGAGCCCCCCACGCAGAGGCGCTGACTCAGCCCGTGGGCTGCACGGGACGAGCTGTACCCAGCGGCCGCCCGCTCACCACCCGGGCTCGGAGGCGCTGGCGGGGGCCGGGGGCTGCCCCGGTGGCCCGGGACTGGTAGCGGCCCCCGCAGCCCCCAGCTCGTCCCTGCCGGCGCACAAACCAGCGGCTCCCGGCCCGGGCTGAACGCCTCCGGCCCCTCCCCTGCTGCCCGGGCGGCGCCGATCCCTGCCCGCCGCCGGGAAGGGGGGGCTGCAGCGGGATGGCACGAGCACCCCTCCAGCACAGCCACCAGCGCCTCCAAAACTGCCGGCAGCGCCTTCAGTCCGTGTTTACCGCAGGGGACACAGAGATGCTGCCAGGGCAGTGCCACACGCTGGCACAGGACCCCCGGGCTGTTCCCTGGTGCCACACCCTGGACTGGCAGACACGGTGGCCCTGCCAGTGCCAGCAGCCGGAGGCTCCTCCGCTGGCTCCTGCTCTGCCGGCACGACGGGTGCCAGCACGGCTGTGCCACGCTGGGCTCTGCCAGCACCACAGCTGGCACAGCAGCAGCACCCGGGCTGGGCTGGGGGAACCCAGCTGCTTTGCCCCGTGTGATGGAAAGGTGGCACAGGGAACTCCAGGGACCACAAGGGCAGCACCAGCATCCCCGAACACAGAACACATGAGGTGCCCCCAGCTCCCTCCCTCCATCCCTTAGGATGCTCCCAGCTTCCACCTGCGATGTGGCACCAGGAGAGCAGCTCTGAGAGCATCTCTCACCCATCGCTGTCCTGCTCCGTGACACCTCCTTGCCACCACCTCTTCCCTAGGACAGTGGCACCACAACGCTGGAAAGTCACAACACCCCCAGCCCAGGCAGGGCTGGACCTGCTTCAGGCAGCCCAAGCTTCTCTGAGACGGGAATTAAACTGGAAATTCAAAGCAGCTTTGCTGCTTCTTCACGGTTATCAGTTATTTTTAGCATGCTACAATATTTATTAGCAGACACATAAAATGGAGCAAACCAACAAAAGCAGCAAGATTCAGTGACATCCCAGACTTCAAAGGGGGATTATTTTGGGGCTCCCACCCAGCAGCACTCCCTGAGAGCAAACCCTGTGCAGGGCTCATGCCGGAGCCAGCAGGTTTTGGGTCTCCCCACACGCACCAGCTTGGGTGAGAGAAAGGGGGTCAGTGAGAAACGGATTAAAAACCCAGTTTGCCACCAACAACCCTGTCTCAAGGAGAATTTTTTCCTCCAGAATGAGAAAATCCAGTGCAAACGCCTGTGGCCAGGAAGAGAAATAAGCGAAGGGAACTGAGCTGATGCCACTGGGCACAGAAGTGGAAGCGATGGAGGTTTTGGCATCACCCTGAAGCAAAGATGCAGGGCACGGCACTCGGAAAGCCGGGCAGCAGCCGGGCTGGGGCCAGCACGGTGCAGGAGGAGGCGGCAGCAGCCCGGGCACACAAAGCCCCCGGAGGAGAGATGCAGGCGGCCGGAGGAGGACGCGCTCGGGAAGGCACCGCTCCCGCAGTGGGCTCGGGACGGCAGCACGCCGCCTCCTCCCGGGTATTATTAGCCTGGGAACAGCACAGGGACAGAGCCCAGAGGCACCAGCCCGGCAGCGGTGATGGGAGCCCGGGGATGGACGCCCCAGTGCCAGCCTGGAGAGACCCCGGCCCCTCCAGCACAGCCCCGCTGCGCCCGGGATGGACCGAGCCCCGCTGCCCACAGAGCTCCGCAAGTTTTCGTCCCGGGGGAAGGGGCAGGACAACGCTCCCCCTCCTGCAGAGCCCCATTTCTGGAAGGAAAGCGCAACCCTGACAGCACCTGAAATAGCAGGAGCGCAGGAGCACACACAGACCCCGATCCCCAAAACTCATCCTGCTTAATTTACTAACTGGGCCATCGAGAACGAGAAGGTGAGGAGCGAAAAGAGCTCAGCTCCGGCGAATTTGGTTCAGTAGCACGAGGCCCATCCCGCCGCGATTCCCTGCAGGATCAGCATCCCTGGGTCAGGCGGTGCCGTGCCCCGGCACGGCGGGCGGGCACGGCTCCAGCCCAGACACCACAACGCAGGGAGAAACCCTGATCTTAGCAACGTGAGCGCTCCGGCTTTCACCAGGATTTAAATACGCAGGTACAAGCCTTATTTACACCCCTGCTCTCAGGCTGGTTTTGCAAGGCTCCTGCTAATTCCTGCGCTGAGGGAAGGCTTGTCTCAGCCAGTCGGAACACGCCGCTCCGCGAGCGCAGAGCCCACGCTCTAAACTTAGTACTCAGAGCTTTATATACTTTATGTAAATATGCTCCGTGTGCCATTGATTTACCCAGAGCCTTGATTTTACACGTTATTCCATCACAAAATGGCGAGCGACACTCCTTGTTCACGAGGTGGTTTTCAGTTTGGGTTTGCTCAGAATGACAGTGGGCTTTCAGATAACGCCCAGAAAGGCAAATTTAAATAAAAAGCCTGTTAAATACGCCAGATGCACGGGGGGAAAAGTAACACACAAAGCGCAGTGTAAGGTGTCGGGACTGCACTCCAAGGAGAAGCCCTGTCTTACCCAGGAGTGAGGCTTCACCTGCAGCCAGGTGCCCACCAGGACCTCAGGGCTGCTGCTCATGTCCCCATTCCCCAGGAAAGGGGGAAATCTCAGCCACCTCACACTCTGAACCACAGCCAAACACCGTTCCCAGCTTGGCATGACCTGATCCCTGTCAGGGCTGGGGGAAGGTGCCTCCCTGCAGGCTCCTTGTGCCCAGCAGCCTCCCCAAGACCCCACTGACAAGCACGAACCACTGAAGCACCGCATTGTAAACTGAGACCTCGACTGAGGCTGTCAGCTTCAAATTCACATTTTAAGAATCGTCTAAATAAAATTCCCAGTTTGAAGGGGGAAAAAGAAACCCCATTTGTGACCCGAGCGGGCAGGGAGGCAGCCAGCGCGGCGGTCGTGCCCAAAGCCAGAGCACACACCAGAGCCACCCAACAGCTCCAGAAAATCTTTTCTGGGTTTCTAGGTTGGAGAGGCCTCAAATAACTCCCCCGTGCTGCCCCCCCCGCCTCCCGCATCCACTTCCAATTCACCGGGAGCCGCTGACCTAATTAGCAGTGTCAGCACGTGGCGGCGCCGGGCAGAGGCTTTGGCACAAGATGCTGCCGCGGGGCCGGGCTGGCAGAGCCGGGGCTCCTGCCCGCTCCCGGGGCACCCCCGGCCGTGGGGGCTCAGCCAGGGACCCCCCAGAGCGGAGGGAACACGAGCGGTGCCGGAGCCACGCCGGGCAGGCCCCGCTGCAAAGCCGAAGGGAGTCAGCCCGCGGGTCGGGCGGAGAGTCGGGAACGCGAGCGGACGAGAAGGGAGCGGGCTGCTGCCGGGGCCCAGCTCGAGCAGCCGCTGCCGTCCCGCACAGAAAGCCAGGGCACGCAGCCCTGCCGCCTCCCCAGGGCCACAGCGACGGCTCGGGGGCGCGGAGATCAAAGAGCAGCCGAGGGATGTCAAGCCCCGAGTTGCACAGGGCGCGCGCCGCTGTCGGCGCAGGTGGAGCGGCACCGAGCTCCAGCCGAGCCTTTGATAAGCACGGCCTCGCTGGGAATGAGTTCAGACCTTCCCTCCCAGCCAGGAACGTGCAAACGCAGGGAACGCGAGCCAAGGGCAGCGCTGAGCTCCGCCACAGAAATCATCGCTACGGAGCCTTCTCGGTGCGTTCGGCACCGACCGGGCTGAGCCAAGGACCCCCAGGGACAAGAGGAGTTGCCTTGGGGTCACCAGCACACCACAGCCGTGAGTTTTGGGAGCAGAAAGCCAAGGGGAGCACGTGGCAGGCACTTTCTATCCAGCACCGGGGGGGACGCAGAGCAGGCAGGGGCTGTGCCACCAGCAGCCCCAGCTCTCATCCCAAGGACAGATTGGTCAGAGCGGCACAGAGCAGTGGGAAAAGACAAAGGAAAGGTCAGGGAAGAGAGAGGACTGTGCTGGATCAATGCAGCAGGGCGAAATACCTGGAAGGAGTAAACACGGAGAGAAGGCAGGATTTGTTTAGGGAACCACGAGGGAGAATAGCTGGAAAGTAACGGGATAAAATAAAAAAGAAGTTAGGCTGATTAGCAGGGGAAGAGCGTCTGAGCCGGGGAACAGACTCAAGGCAAACCTGCTGAAACCCCACCACAGCACAGAGGCAAAATGAGCAGAACAAGCAGCCAGGGATCCTCAGCCCTGACAGCTTTTCCTCATTCCCAGAAATTTCTCCTTGCGAGGCAGCCAGCAGACCCCGGAGCAGCCTTGGGGGAGGCACCGTCCCCTCGCAGCTCCTGCAGCCCCCACACACGGCCCAAGTGTGCCACAGAGGGAGGGAGGGAGGGGGGCAGGTTGGTGTGTCCAGCCAGGCACAGCGATGCTGGATCCGAGCCCGGGGTTATCAGAGGCTCTTCCACAGCCGGGAAGGAGAGCGGAGCTCGGGATGAGCCCTGACCCAGCCTCTCCTGGAATGCGGCAAATAAAGCACCGGCCCCACAGCGAGGAACGGCCACCACTGGTCACCACGGGAGCCAAAACATTTCCCTGCTTTCTGCAGGCACACGGACCCCGCAAAGCCACAGGAGCCCCCCGGAACCACACAGGCACAGCCGAGCCCTGCACCTTTCCCGGGGAGGGGACAACCCCCCCTGCCCCGCACAGCACCAGCATCCCCAGCCAGGAGAAGGGAAGGCCCTGGCCCCTGATGTGCTGCCCACCGGCCTCCCCCGCTCCGGCTGCAGCCCGAGCTCCGTGGGGATGCTGGGACACGGCTGCTGATGGTTATCCGAGGCGATGGCGAACGCAGAGCGGATCCTGGGGAGCCAACCCCAAGAGCCAGCGCGCTCCAGGGACGCCGGGCTGCCTTCCTCCCCCGGGAAGGGCTGTCTCCCCTCGTTACGGTCACATCTGCAGCAGCCACAGCCCTGCCCTGCTCCCGCCCGGGCCCAGCCACGCTCACGTGTGATGTTACATAAAATTCAGAGAGCAAAGCAGCAGGGGAGCGCTGGCTCCAGCCGGCTCTGCAGGCGCTTCACCTTCTCCTCCCTAAAACATTCCCTCAATACGGGAACACCCCGGAGCAGCAGCTCAGTGCACAGGTTTGGTACCCAAACGCTTATGACACAGCCCTGAGCTGCACAGGCACTTCCAGGGAACACTTCCAGGGATCCAGGGGCAGCCACAGCATCTCTGGGCACCCTGTGCCAGGGCCTCACCCCCCTCAGAGGGAAGAATTCCTCCCCAGGATCCCATCCATCCCTGCCCTCTGGCAGTGGGAAGCCATTCCCTGTGTCCTGTCACTCCAGCCCTTGTCCAAAGTCCCTCTCCAGCTCTCTTGGAGCCTCTTTAGATACTGGAAGGGGCTTTTCTTCTCTTGCTGGGTTTGGGCACACGTCCTCCCTCAGCCTAAATCCCAGCCAAACCTGGAGAGAGTCACCTGGAGCTGCTGAGCTTTGAGTCCTTCCCTGTTTGACTTTCACCCAAACCTCGTAACCTGGTTTGTGCAAACTCCGTGTCATTTGGAGCTTCCTGACCTACACCTAAAATTATTTCTCCTGATGGGAATATCCAAATGAGGTTTCAATGACAGAAGTTTATAAAACCCCCCAGGTTATTTGGCACAGTGGTATTTAATGCTTAAAACATTCCCATGGGAGCAGGGGTAGGTGTGGGCAGAGGCTGAGCTCGGCCCCCACTGCCCACCCAGGGTCACCCACTGTCACCTGGGTCAGGCACAGCCTTTCAGGACAAACACCCAGCCCCAGCACTGCTATTTAGGCTGAATTACAGCCACTTTTGTCTCAGCCTGATGCAGAAATCCAATTGCTCACAGCGCTAATATGATTTGATAAATACTCTGAACCAACATAACTTCATTGCTGAGCTGCTGATTCAATCCAGGTCCCAAACCCATCATGACCTTGATTTCATGGCCTGATCACAACCAGCCTTTAATGAAATTACAGCACTTGAGCTTCCTTGGTGATTGTTTAATCTTAATATTGTTTTCATTCTTCTTCATCAGAGATGTGAAGCGAATGGAATTGGTTTGTTCTCCCGGTTTTCAACACAGGTCAAGCCCCATCTCAGCCACTCCACGAGGAAGGTGAGCCATGGGAGGCGGGCGGCTCTCAGCCCTCACTCTCGTGCGGAGCAGCAGCTCGGGACTGATTCATAAGGAATAAAAGCCTGGCTTAATGTGACATTCAGCAGCACAAGCCCCAACCACAGCATGGCTCCTGAGCAGGACAGGCAGGGCTTGGGAGCTGGGAGATCACTGATGGCACTTGGAGCTGGTTTAGAGCTCCGTGAGTCGTCTGGGTGCAAACCACGAGGTGTTTTAGCTCCTCAGCCACTTAATGCTGCAGCGCTCGTCCCCATCTGGGAAACTCCACAGAACCAGCACGAGACAGTGGCCAGGTGAAGTGGGACTTGCAGACACGCCTGGACCAGCTCTCCCCATGCAGCGAGGGGCTGATGCAGCTCAGGAGAAGCCCCCTGCAAGAGTCCGTGAGCCTCACACCTCCTCAGCCCCCTGCTCCAAAGCTGCTGCTCCCCAGCCACTGCTGTGTGCAGCCCCTGCTGAACTCCAGCATTTATTTCTGCTTTATAAAGGGGGAACATCTGAATTAAAGAGTAAGAGGTGAGATGTTTGGGCTGCTGTAAATCTCTGATCGATTTAGCTGAGTGTGGAGATGCAGCCAGGCTGGCGCCCTTGCCCAGACAAGGGCTGTCCTGTGCCAAAAGCAGAGCCTGGATGGCCCCAAACCTGCTCTCACTTTGACAAACCTTACATAAACCTGGAGGTCCCCGCAGGACAGTCCTGCTGCTGGCACCGCGCGTCTCGCCCACCCCTCTCGCTGGCAGGTGATGACAAGATGTGGTCACTCCACAAGTGGTGAAGAGGCAGAAAGGAGCAGCTCTGCTTCCCGGAGCATTAAACATGAAGGAAGATGATGACAGAGCATCAGACTCCTGGCTGGCGGCTGCTCCAGCAGCTTCACGGGGATGAGCCTTCAGAAGAGCACGATGTTACTGCTGCCTCGAAGGAGGTGACACTTCCATCAACAGCAGCTTCTCCCACGGGGAGAGAAGGAACCAGCCACAGCCCATTAGGAGACTCCAGCCAGCCCTGGCCGATGGGTCTGTGGTCCCCAGGCACCAGCCTGGTGCAGCCGTCAGCATCCCGAAACCATCCCCAGGTGCTCGAGCAGCTCCGAGGAGACCACCAGGGGTTTGGCAAGTGGCCACAGGGGTGGCTTTGGGCCAGCTCAGCAAACCAGGCTGCTCTGCTTTAACCAGGCTGGGAAAAGCAAAGCCCCACAAAGCTCTGTAGATGCTCCTGATCCACTCAAACCTGGTTTCAGCTCCCCAAAGCCCAGTTTCAGCTCCTCAAAGCCCCAAACAAGGCTCTCTCCTCAGGCCAGCACCAACACCCACACACCTCCAGGCTGGACCCCACCTGCTGCAACCCCCCCCACTCTCCAATGCCCAGGCAGAGGCAAAAGCAGCGTCGAGGGTGGCCCCAAATACTCTTTTTCTGCTGAGGAAACACCAGCTCTGCAGTCAGCAGAGAAGAGAGGGGAACTGCCCTCTCGGCTGCATTCAGCAATTTTAACTTTGTATTGAGATCTAAGGCAAAGCAAACCCCCGCCGAGTGCAGCAGGGCAGCCACGGAATCACGGCACATTCTGAGCTGGAAGGGTCTCACAGCTCTGTAAGCTCCAAAGCCATCATAAGGCTTTTTCGGAGATAAGCACTTCCTAAATACTTACTGCTGAAAGATTAAAGGGAATGAGCGTCTGATCCTGTTTCCCTGCCCGGAGAGCTGTGCTAACAGGGCTGCCCCATCCCTGCCACATCACAGCGGGAGGCTCAGCCCACCCTGCGATGGATTCCCTCCTCCTCCCGCTCGGTGTGGGATGGGGATCCCTGCCCCGGGGGTTGGCAGGACAGGGCTGGCTCTGGCAGCGATTCCCTTCTGTTGTCCCTGTCAGCAGCTCCCGCAGGTGGGGGAGAGCAGAAGTTTGATCCCCGTGTCCCCCCACGCTGGGCTCGGGGCCTGACAGGGCTTTTCTCGCTCAGCAGGAATTTCAAAGCCGAGACTTGTGGGGACGCCACGCTCAGAAGTGGTTTCAGCTGCTCAGCTCTGCAGAACACAGCAGAGCCCCCACCACGGCGGGCTGGACACGGAGGAGCGTGTGCTGGCACCTCCCAGCCCCGCTCCATCACCTCCCAGCCCCATTCCATCACCTCCCAGCCCCGCTCCGGCTGTGCCACCTCGGCACCTCGCAGAGTTCTGGCTCCACGCGGGGCCCACAGGCCGAGCCACAGCGGATGACAGCGGCTGCATTCTCCTTCAGTGCTTGTTCTGATCCACACCACCATTTCCCAAATTTCAGTGCAATGAAGGGTGTCACTTCCCCAGCACAAACCTCACTGTAACTCTCTGCTGGCGACTAAGTGCCACTAAATTCACCCCCCCGAGCGAAGTGCCACCAGTGTCCCGATCTCCTTCAGCAGACACAGATCTCTGACACGTGAAGAAACAGAGCCTGCTCCCAACACAACACACAGCCCCCTGCCCTGGAGACAAGACTAATTCCTGGCTTCAGGAATTCATCTTCCCCTTTCCAAGCACCACTTGTGCCGCCATCGTTCCGTGGCAGCAGCACTCGACTGTCAGCCAGGGCGTGTTGGGGCATCAGTTATCCCTGAAAGTCTGCCTGGACCAGCCGTGCTCGGGGCAAAGCTCAGAGCGAAGCTCGCAGAGTGCAGGGGACACAAACTCCTGCTGCGGATCCATCGGGGACCCGAGTGGGATCCATCGGGGACCTGATGCCGCGGCCCCTCGGCACTGCCAGGATGCTCTGGATGCTCCTCGGTGACACCCAGCCCCACCACCTCTGCCTGCCCGCCGTGCCCACCCCTCAGCGCAGCCCCCGGGGGGACCCCGGCCCCCGAGCGCGGTGCCCACACGCATCACACCGCGCTGATTCACCGCGGCCGCCCCCAGCGCCGCCCCCGCGGGCGGGGGAAGGGGCACAGGCACGGGAAGCACACAAGAAAACACCCTCCCTTCCCGGGGACACGGATCAGGCGCGGCAGGAATTAATGATCCGCTGGGGTCATTCGCGACGGCGAAGGGGAGAAGCAGCGGGAGCGGCGGATGGAGCGGGGTCAGAGCGGGCAGCTCCGGCCCCGCTCCGCAGCGAACGGCCCGTTCCCACCGCCGGCTGCCACCCCCTGCCACCCACACCTCCCCGGCCCACCGGCACCCCCAAAGCTGCCGCGCCCCTTCCTCTAAAGAGAGCGGCAAATCCTTACCCAGGTGTTTGCCGCAGCCCCACCGGGCAGCACCGATCACCCACCCGTGTCCCCCCGCCCGCTGCTCGTGCCCCCAGCCCGGGGTCCTACCTGCAGCTCCTTGTCCGAGTACTTCTGCGGGTTCTTGCTGCCCTGGCTCTTCTTGCGAAGTTTCTTCAGCTCTGCCTGGCACTTGTCGAGGGAGTCCCCCTTGCTCCTCTGCTCCGTCTGGTATTTCTTCAGCGCAGCCTGGACGCGACAGGAGAAAGTCCTGAGCCTTGGCCGCAGCTCAAACAAGCAGAGCCCCTGGAAAAGGGGGATCCCCAAGGCCCAGAGAGGGAACGGGACAACGCTGTCCCGTGCGTGGTGACATGTGCGACACCGGGGACCCGTCTGTAACCGGGGCGGGAGCTGCGGCAGGACACGACGTCCCCGAGCAGGGAGCGGGCGATGGGGGACACCCAGGGACACCCGAGCCCGGGGCTGTGCCAGACTCACACACACAAAACTCACACTCAGGTACCGGGAGTCCAGCTCCACCTTCTGCTCCAGCTGCGTCAGGAGCTCGTTGTGGAAGGACTTGAGCTGCGGGGAGAAAGAAAACACACGGTGCTTGTGGAGGGCTGGCAGAGCCTGCCTGGGGAGCAGCAGATGGCACCGGGGATGGCACCGGAGCAGGGCTGCACAGGCTGAGAGCAGCGAGGGACAGACTCAGAGAGGGCCCAGCAGGGCAGAAGAGGATGCCCAAGCAATGCAGACCCTTTGGGGCTCAGCGAATCCGTGTCAGAGGGGCTGGCACCATCTGGACAAGGCATGGGAAAGCATTTTGCACCGACAGAGACCCCGGCATGCCGGGCTGGGCACTCACCATCTCCTCCAGCTGGTTCTGGATCTGCCTGTGCACCTCTGCCATCTGGAAGAGCACGTCCCCTGCAGAGATGAGACACAGGGAGGGGTTTGAGGCACCGAGCTCAGGGGACATCCCGGGGCTGGGGCAGGCAGCACCCCGCTGGCAAGGAGGGGTCCCCAGCCAGACCCAGGGGGCTCCTGGAGTACCCCCCCGTGCCCACCTTTGGGAGCTGCAGTGAGACAGTGCTCACCTGAGACACCGGGACAAACAGGGAAACCCTGAGCAGCAGGAAGGGCAACAAGGATGAGCAGGACCCCAGCAGCAGCCCCTGTCCCCCAGGGACAGACACAGCCCTGGCACCCAGTGCAGGTCACAGGACACGGGGCTAAGCCCTGGGCTGGTGTTTGGCCACAGGGGCTGAGCCAGGGACGGGCAGCAAGGGCAGAGCCAGGGCTGCCACTGCCACCGGCGCCGTGGGCCAAGGGATCCCCACTGCAGCCAAGGAATCCCAGCTCTGTTCTGCCACTTCCTTTAATTTCCTTCTCCAGTGCAGGACTCCAGCCCCACACCCAGTGCTGTTCCTGGAGGAAGGGCTGTGGCCTGGCTCAGCAGAAGCCCCAGCGAGGCTGGAGCCAGGCACACACACGGGAGCATCTTTTAGGAACAGAGCCAGCGCTAAGAGCCCTGTCCTGGATCGGAGCGAGCCTTGGGGACAGCCCAGCTGTGTCAGCTCTTTTCAGGGCTGTTTGGAAGCTTTTCCTTCCAGCATGGCAGGTTGCAGGTTCCCAAGAGGCTCCCAGCCTCTGTGGAGCTGTTTGCAAATGAAAGCCGGCATCTCACTGGGGCAAGGGAACAAGTGGGACCCTCACCCAGCACAGCTGGCACCAGCCCCAGCTCCAGCCCGTCCCCCCATGTGCCCCCACGTCCCTGGGCACATGGGCCAGTGCCAGCCGAGTGTCAACACCCCCAGCTGACCAGGAACAACCTGCCTCAACATTTCTTTGCTCTCCTGGCTGGAGCAATTTGTACTTTGCACCATACGCTGCGTCTCAAACCCTTCTGCAAACACTAAAATCCGATCCCTTGGCAGGCCCCAGCCCCTCCGCCGCCGCGACAGAACCGGCCGTGGCACCGGCTGCTGGCAGGGCCACCGTCCCTCTGCGCCCCCTGAGAGAGCAGCGATGCCCAGAGCACCCCCGCCAAGAGAGAGGTGAGCAGATGGCAGAGCCGCAGCTCTGCTCCTTCCCCACAAGGAAACCGCGTGCCGAGATTGCCACCGAGCCGGCCGTGACTTTTCCAGCCGGTTCTCCAGGTGCTGAGCCAAGGGGAGCACTCCCACCCGGCCACCACACACGTCTGCAGTGTCACACAAGAGCAGGGAGCTCCAGGCAAGGGGTCACCACCACAGGAGCGCCAGGAAATCGCTCCTGCTTGGGCTGCGACAGCTCAATGGTGGGAAGTGCCTGAATTCCCACTGCCGGGAGGCCCCGACGTCACACCGAGCTGGCTTTGTCAGGGGGTGTCTGTGCAAGGGTGGCTCTCTCATTATTCCCAAAGCTTGCACCACCCCCTGTCCCTCTCCCTTCCCGTTTGGCTGGAGTGGAAATCCCAGGGGCTGGCCAGGAGCTGTGGCCACCATCACTGAGCTCCTGACCCACCCAAGAGTGGGGACTGGGGCACCCAGAAATAACATCCAGTCCCCAAATCCAGCCCTGGGTGCCCCTGCACTGGGACAAGAGGGCTCTGCCCCCCTCCCACATTCCTCTCCCAGGGAATTGGCCGTTCCCAGCAGCCAGGGCGGCTCGTGGTGCATCTCTCAGCACTGATATCCATCTTTTGGGTTCGACTTTCTCCTCCACCACCACCCCCTCAGCTCCTATCGGGGCGTTCCAGCCCCACATCAAAGCTAGCAGCGCACGGAGCCTTTCCCACAGCACAGCCTCGCTGCGTGCCAGCCTGCTGAGGGGACACTGCTGTCCCCCCCGTGCTCAGCCCAGCACTGCGAGCCTGAGGCGAGCCCCTGGAGCGGTGGGGACAGCGCAGGAAGGCAGCTGGACGCCTGCCCGGAGCCTCACGAGCTTCCTCCGGAGCCTCTCCCCAGCTGAAGGAACCAGCTCCAGGCTTCCCGTGGCCCCTGCCACCACTGGAAGCCCAGCTGGGCGGCAGGATTTGAACTGAATCCCCTAAAACCAGCAGCAGCAGCGCGGTGTGAATTCCCACGGAGCACCTCTGACACCCCGACACCTGCACGCCGTGAGCTGCTCCACCAAAACCTACAGACCGTGTGAGGCTTTAGCAAACACCTCGCCCCAAACCCAACCCCGAGCTGCAGGGATGAAGTTAAACTGCGGCTAAGGGGTACCACGGCAGCTGGAAAGGCTAAATATCCCAAAATCTGGCTCGGAAGAGAATCCGTGGCACCGTGCCAGGGGTACCGCGGTGAAATGCCGGGGGGACCACCCCGCGGAGCTCAGTAGCAGGGCTGGGACCGCGGCGCAGGGCACACGCCCTGGCAGCAGCACGGCCGCCCACGCCAGGGGCGTTTTGCATCAGCTGCCAGAGGGATTTGGGAGTTAAACACCTGAACTCCCACTGTGCAGCGGGACGGGAGCTCAGGTCACCGCGTGAGCTGCACCGAGCTGCCAAAACACACATCCTACGGGTGAAGAACCCCCGGGTGAAGCATCTCACCCACACCCAGAGGTACAAACAGAGCCGGGCAAGGGCAGGAGGCAGAGCCGGGGTTTCTCCCCTCCCCGCAGGCTGCCGAGCACACGGGGAGGAGGAGCTGCTGTTTGCGGCTGACTCACAGTATCGTTCTGCGAGAAGAACTATAGGAGCTATTGTGGGCCCTTCCCTTCCACACCCAGCCCACAACAGGCAAACAGGTTGTTCCACATCCCTCCCATCCCTGCTGGCACCACGGGAGCCAGCTGCCCCTCCAGAAGGTGAAGCAGTGGGAACCCAGCTCTCAGGGGTTTCCTTTGGAGCTGCCAGAGACTCAAGGTTGTTTTTTAACCCCCCACTAAAACAGGATACAGGCCGTTTTATTAAAACCACCAAATATGCATTAATCAAGGAGCCAGATTGCTCAGAGACAGAACATGCTGATGCTTGTGCGGGGCTGGAGCAGCCCAGGCTGTCCTGCAAGGGCAGCAGGAGATGGTGGCCGGTGGCCAGGAGACCATCTCCCACCAGCCACACCCTCACCCACCAGCAGCTGCCCCAGTGCCCGGGCTCAGGGCCTGGGCACATCCCCTAGAAACCAGCCGGCAATAGCCCTGCTCACACAGCACCTCGGTGCCGAAGATCCGATGCAGCCGGGTTTAAGGCAAACCCAGTGCAGGCAGAGGTGGCGCTTGGGGACACGGTTTAACGGTGGGCTCGGGCTGGGCTCAGGGATCTCGAGGGCTTTTCCAACCTAAACAACTCCACTGAACACCTCCGCGGTGGTTTTTGCACTTCCCTCACACCAGCACGACCCGACCCGGGCTCACAGACCCGGCCCAGAGCAGCTCCCAGGTGCCGGGGAGAAGCGGTTCCAGCCCCGCGCCTCACCCGGCCGAGGCTCCGGCTCCGTGGGTGCCGGCGCTCCGTGGGACGGCTGGGACGAGCCGTGCGCAGGGGAAGGAGACGAGTGCGGGGAAACAATCAGCTTCTCCACGCTGACTCATCTCTTCCCTCTCCACCGCGGTTTCGCTCCTGCCAGCCCCAGAGGACTGGGCGATGTGTTGATCACTCATCAGCGACTCCTCAGCGCTGCTCCGGCCCCGCTCCAGCCCCGCCTGGCACGGCTTCAGGCGCTTTTCATTTGCTTATTAAGAGACCAGGTAAAGGGAAAAGCAGAAGCTTCCCAAGGCACCCTGGCTTGGGGCCCCAGCTCCGTCAGGCTGGGCAGTTGCCACCGACACTTTCACCAGGGATCCATCAGAGACCGGGATGTTCCGTGCCCCCCACGCTCCCCCTGGGTTCCCCCTGGATCTGTACCAGGACGCACAGAGCAGTGAGTCCCCAGTGCCCAGCTGCTCTGGCAGGAGCTGTACTGGTGGCACTGGGTTAATTAGCACAGGAGAACACACCCTCACACTGCCCCACATGGGTGCCGGCGGTTCCGAAGGGGAAGCAAACACCTCCAGGTCCCGGAGCTGGCCACACCTCACCGAAACCCCTCCTCAGACCTGCCAAGCTCCCCCCATCGCTGAAGGACGGCAGAAACCAGCCCATGGACACACGCGGGACCCCTCCACTCCCCCAGAAGGAGGGGGCATCCCTGCAGGATCCTCTCCAGGCACAGTGCCGGGGCACACAGCAGGTGGGAATCCTGGAAGTTGTCACCATCACCAGGGAAGGTGAAACCCAGACGTTACACACATCTGCCACACGCTGGGAGCCCCAGCCAGGCCACATGGTCCTCACAGATGCTCATTTACAACCCTCCACCACCACGTCCCAAACACAGGTTGGCGAGAAGGAGCCTTGGCCGTCTGCTCCTCATGGGAGGGATGGAGGCAGCGGAAAAGCCCCGTCCCGAGGCAGCAGAAGGCTGTGAGGAGTGCCTTGTATTTCTGCACCCTTAGCAAGCCCATTCCCGCAGCTTCCTTTCTTCCACCAGCACAAAGCTGTCAAGTGCGTTGTTAAGCCCAAATGTAAAGGACCGAGCAAAAAGATCTCGGCTCCCAGCCAGGAGCTCAGCTCCACTGCAGGGACACTCCGCCACAAATCGCAGGACACTATTTCCCGGAGTTCTGTGCCATCCTGGGCCCTGCTCTGACCGGTTCCCAGAGGACACCAGCAGCTCTGTTGGTCCCAAACCACACTCAGCCGCCACCGGCTCCAGCAGTGCCCGATCCCACTCGGAGCTCCGCGCCGACCTTTGGCACCTGTGGGATCTATATCTGCACCTCCGCTGCTGCAGGAAGCATCGACCCAAAACAACCACAAATCCAATTAACAGATTAATCCCCGCTCCCAGAGGATCTGGCGCAGCACAAAGCTCCGGGACAGACCCCAGAGCTGCAGGGCAGAGCCTGAACTCAGGGATGCCCCTGGATCCCTGGAAGAGTCCAGGATCAGGCTGTACAAGGCTTGGAGCAGGCTGGGATAGTGGAAGGTGTCCCTGCCCATGGCAGAGGGTGGAACTTGATGAGCTGTAAATTCTCTCCCCATCCAAGCCGTGAAGGTGCCACCTCTGATTTTACTGTGGAAATAAAAAGCCATTGTGTGCCAGGGGCTCCTTTCAGCTCAACAATGGCTGAGTAATTACTGCCTGTGCTGCCCTTTCACAGCCTGTGTGTCACCCAGAGCAGCTTCACTCATCCAAGGGCCCTTCCAGAAACAAGCGCTGAGCAAAATCCCCCTCCAGCCCTGGAGGTGTTTCCTGCAGGTGCTGCTCGGCCCCAGCATCGCGGGGGGAAACGTCTCCAGCTCCGCTCGCCAGGAGAAGAAAATCCCTTTCCATGACTTTGTCACGGCCTAGTTTTCGAGAAGGACAAAAGAAACGACATTTTGAGCAGCATCCAAGGGACCTAAGCAGGAGCTGGACAAGGGCCAAAGTCACCTGAGGACTCGTGCATGAGGCTGGAGCTTCTTGGAGGGGGCTACAAACCACTCCGGGACTGAGCCGGCAGCAAACCTTCCCTGGTCAGACACACGCTCCTCACACCAGCTCATCTGCCCCAAAGTCACCGCCACAACCACCAGGGGGGTGAAGAACGGCCCGAGGAGCCTCTCTCAAGGACCTGTGGGCACGGACCTGATCCCAAATCCAGGGACTGGCCAGCAGGGAACTGCACAGAGCAAAGCGACTCCTCTGCTGCTCCGGGACCGCGACAGCTCCACCCTGGAGCTGCTCCGGGCCTCACTGGGGTTAAGGACACCCCAAAGCCCCGACTCCGCACACCCCAAACCTCGGCAGCGGGGTTCAGACAGGCCCCACCAGACGCTCGCACCCGGAGCCTCAGCCCGCAGAGCGGATTACAGCCCGAGCGCGTTCTTGTCGCCGCTCTCCCGTTCCCACACGGGATTATCCCGTCTGCGCACGGCTCCTAAAATCTGATGGGGAATTTAGAAAAAATGCACGGCGCTAAGCAGCCCCGTGGGCAGCCAGGAGCTGAGCCCAGAGCCCAGAGGGCTCCGTGTTCCACGGGACAAACCCGCAGCACCGTCAGAGGGCTGGGGCACCTCCTGTCCCAGCCAGGCACCAGGGAAGCGCCCGGGTTAGGAAAGAGAGGGGTTGGAGGAAAAACAAGAGTCTTGGGTTTTTGTCCATGGAGGCCGGAAGCGTGAGCTGCAATCCCAACCAGAGCATCCCATGGTCCTGGCTGACATCTTGAAGCAGTTTTCCCTATAAACTCATGGAAGGAAATCCCACTCAGGGAGGGAGCTGGGGGGCACAACATTAATGGAGGCAGCAATTAAGAGAATTCCTGTTCGCTGTTCTAAAACGAATTCCCCATCCCTGGGAGTGCCCCAGGCCAGGTTGGACAGGACTTGGAGCACCCTGGGACAGTGGGAGGTGTCCCTGCCCACGGCAGGGGTGGCACTGGATGGGCTTTAAGGTCCCTTCCAGCCCAAACCATTCTGGGATCCTGTGAAACAGCCCAGAGCTCCTTTCCGGCACTATCGGCATTCCCAGCCCGGGCAGCGATAAGGCAAAGGTGTTCCCAGGAAAAGCTGCACCTCTGGCGAGCACAGCCCCGACGCAGGACATTCCCCAGCCCCTGTTTACACATCTGCTGTGTCCCAGCTGTTATCAGCTCCGCTGAGCTGCAGCCAGAAATTTTATCTCAACTTTCTCCTGCTCGGAGCAGCTGCCACAGCAAATATCAGCAGGATCAACAGAGCACGGGGCCGAGGAGCAGCCAGGGCTGCCAGGAGCCTGCCTGGGATGTGTCCACACCGAGAGGGGAAGGAGCAGTGATTCGGAAACCTTTAAAACCCCAAAAACACTCGAGCCACACACGGGGAGACGGCACTAAGGACATCAAACCCTCGTCCTTCGGTGAGGAACCAGGGCCAGAAGTGCCCAAATCCAGGTTTGAAGCGTGAGCAAACCCGGGGATGCTCTGGAGAGCCGGCAGGGTGGGGGGTCCCCACGCTCCTGCCCTCTGCTAAGGCTGCCCCGAAGTTCCCCTCCAGGAGGGCAGAGCTGGGGTGTCCCCCAGCCCCGGAGAGGCAGCGGCAGCTCCTCGCAGGCTCTGCACAGCCCTCGCGGCGCACACAGGGCTCTTTGTTTTATTTATTAAACAGAAGCAGATTGCTCCAGGCAGCTTTAATCCACGACTCGGTTTCCATAGACACTTACTGCTTTCCCAGCACAATTCCGAGGCAGCAGCAGGGCTGGGGGGAGCGGGGTCTGACACCAAACCCGGAGCCCAGGGGCTGCTCCCCTTCAGCCTTTAGAGTCGTTTCAGCTCAACCTCTCTGTTAATTGCCTGCCCCGGAGAGACGCTTTAATGAGCGCTCTGCCATCGCCGCTGAGCCAGAGCTGCGGGAGGGATGGGGGAAGGAGGAGGAGGAG